>CM067359.1:53466944-53532298 GCA_034401795.1 Chaetoderma sp. LZ-2023a | reverse complement strand
TTGACAATAGATGATAGATTAGGTTTTGAACAACACATTATTGAAAAGATAAATAAAGCTAATCAAATCATTGGAATAATAAGAACTTTCGAATATCTAAATTAAGAAAATCATAAATACAAATCTCTTGTCAGGCCCCATATAGAATATCTCAACCAGGTCTGGGCTTAGTATTTGAAAAAACACAAGAGTAATTGAGGGTGTTCAGTGATGAGCAACCAAAATTATCACCAGTCTAAACAGCATACCATACAGCTGCCGTTTACAAAGACTAAACCTACCAACTTTAGCATTCAGAAGATTGCGGGGAGATATGATAGAATTATACAAGATACTTACCAACAAATATGAACCAGCTGTAACAGACTTTATCAAAGCACATTAACAGAATAGCATAGCTAGAGGACATAGCCTACAGATTAAGAAACTTAGACCATGTTTAGACATTAGGAAATTCTCCTTCGCACTGTGATGCACAAACCAGTGGAACAGTTCACCAGGATATGTTAACAGTGCAGAAACAGTAATATCTTTGAAAGTAGATTAGACAAAATATAGAAAGACAACCCATTAAAACTCCGCTCTTGACTTTGAATCAGATCCTGCTTACAAAATGATATATACGCTTCAATTGATATAAAAATTAAAGAGCGATATATTAGATATCAATGACGTAGCCTGACATTAGAGGCAATATGAAGCCTCCTGCTGATAGATATTCCTGTATGTTTTGTAAGTAATGTCAATTGCTATAGTCATATGCTTAACCCATACCACAATGATGTCAATATTCTATATTTTACTGCGTCAATATCAACGAAACTGGTGTAGATTTTTCAACAATCTTGGTGGACGATGTTGCTGTCTACGACAGCACCGTCTTCCACAAAATTTGTAGAAAAATGAACACCAGTTCATCTTTTAATTTAATTTGAAAAACAAAAATTTTGACATCAGAGTGCTAAGTGTTAATGAAAGAATTATATCCAATGATCAACAATCCTAGCTAGTCCATAAATAATCTATTGGCTCTATGTAATGGATGAATGAATCCACTAGTAGCAATGCCTCCATCCATCTCTAACTAAGCTCTGCGAATGCTTTGCCCAGGTTGGGATCCATCGAACCCTGAATTCCCAAGAAAGCAATATCACGGTAATTACACACAGGGATTATTCTAGTGTTCATTTCGGGATGCCTGTTAACATCAGACTACCCAAAAGACGGAGTTGGTGCGGAGGCTGTCCCCAGAAATTTTGTCCTCGGAACCATTTTCCTGCATTCTGAGGAACAGAAATTCTTAAGCAAGCTTCAATCTAATTATGCATTCTAGCCCTAAATCTCTACAGCAGTTCAAATTTCTATTTTTTGTAGTAAAAAATGGTTCACTATTTCATTTGGGTGCATTTCGCTTGGGCCCATAAGTATTTGGGTGTACTACCTGTATACCAGCACCAAACGCCTTCTGGAATATTCACTCATACAGGTAAGCTGTTGAAGATTTTGAAACTAATTTGACTGTGTGCTGTTGTTGCATAGCACCCAGTCAAATTAGTTTTAACATATTCAACAGAATGTTTATTAAATGGTAAAGACATACAATTGGTACAACTGGGCGGACTATTCCAGGTTCATGGCGGAATATTTCTGTCAATTATGATTGTGACGTCAGTCTACATGTGACATAGTCAATACTTGAGTGACAGATTGGATTCATCCACTATCAACTTACCATGTCCACCACAAAATTCTTGCAAATTAACAGTTTGTGGACGGCCAGAACAGACATCCGCCTTTGTAACAAACACGTCGTGAACATTTTTGTAACCAGATACCACAATTGTTGGCGTTGGCCCAAACCACATGGTGAACACTTGCCCATACTGCTTCCGAAGTTTTTCTACATATCCTATGAGATCACCACTTCTCAAAATGCTCAGGACATTGCCTAGCAAGGGCAAGGCTCGCGGACCTGGAGGAAGGTTTTTCTTTGGAGATCGCCACAAGTATACAAAGAGAAGCAAGACGAGGGTAAATATCGCAATCGTGAGGGCGTCCATCTTCCCATGAAGTGTGAGTTTGAAAGCTGAAACATTGAATGTAAAAGAACTGTCTCACTCTGAGTATGGACCTTTCCAGTTTTAGCTATGCCACGCCCATCTCTAGCTAAGTTTCACCCACACCCCGCTCGTGTTGGTGATTGCTCGATCCCTGAACTCCCCGACTCTCAATTTCCAGAAGACTATAGGTAAGGTATTGAACACTTTGAAACTAGTTTAACAGGGTGCTGTTGCTGCCTACAGCGCCCAATTAAATTAGTTCCAAAATATTCAAGAGAATGGTTATTTAAATAGTAACAATATAGAATTAGTCCAACAATGCTTTAGTCCGTCACCATCACTGTTCTTGACAAAGGTCTAACACTGACCCTAACCCTAGCAGTAGCCCTAACACTAACCCTAACCATAACCCTAACATTAACCCTAACCATAACCTGAAACATAGCACTAACCATAGCTGTAGCCCTAACACTAAGCCTAAACTTAACCACAACCTAGGGCTAACCCTAACCCATAACCGTTATGCTAACAGTAACTCTACCAGTAACCATAGCCCTAACCATACTCTAACCCTAACCCTATTGATAGCCCTAACCTTAACCGAACCAAAACAACCCTAATCCTAACCATGACACTAAGCCTAACCCTAAACGTAACCCTAACCATAACCCTAGCACTAACCTTAATGCGTGTGTGTACGTGCCTGCATGCATGCGAGTTCTAACCCTAACTCTAACCCTAACCTGAAACCGAACAATAACCATAACCCTAAACTAACACTAACCATAATGCTAAACCTAGCCCTAACCCGAAAGCTAAGCCTAACACTAATCCTATCAGTAGCCCTAACACTAACCCTAAACCTAATGTGAATCATAACGCTAACCCTAACCATAGTGCTAACCCCAACCCTAACCCAAACCCTAAACTTAGCACTAAACCTAAACTTAACCCTAACCCAAACCATAACGCTAACCCTAGCCTAACCATAACCCTAATGCTAACCCCAACCATAACCCTAAACTTAACCATAACCCTAACCATAACGCTAGCCCTAATCCTAAACCTAAGCTTAACGCTAACGCTAACACTAACACTAACCCGAACCCTAATCTAAACCTAACACTATATATTTAGCCTAACCCTAGCCCTAATACTAACCCTAACCATAACTGTAACCCTAACACTAACTGTAACTGTAACCATGCCCATAACTGTAACATACCATAACATAACCCTAATGTTAACAATAATGCTAACGCTAAACCTAACCCTAACCATAGCGCTAACCCTAACCCTAACATAAACCTAAACCTAATGCCAACCCTAACCCTCGCAGTAGGCCTAACACTATCCCTGACCCTAAACACAATGCTAACCTTAACCATAGCCCTAACTCGAACCATAATGCTAACCCTAACCCTATCCATAACTGTAACCCTAGCCGTAGCCCTAACACTAGGCCAAAATTTACCCATAACCTATGCCTAACCTTAACCCTTACGCTAACAGTAACTCTACCAGTAACCGTAACTCTCACCGTACTCTAACTCTAATCCTAACCTCATTGCTAACCCTAACCTTACCCGAACCAAAATGTTAACCCTAACCCTAAAACCAAACCTAACGCTAAAAGTAACCCTGACCCCAAACCTAACCATAGCAGTAGGCCTAACACAATCACTGACCTTAAATATAATGTTAACATTAACCATAGCCCTAACCCGATACCATAATGAAAACCCTAATCCTAACCCTAATTGTAACACTAATCCTATCCATACCTGTAACCCTAGCCGTAGCCCTAACACTAAGCCAAAACTTAACCATAACCTAGGCCTAACCCTAACCCTTATGCTAACAGCAACTCTACCAGTAACCATAACCTGAACCATAACCTCATTGCTAACCCTGACCATAACTGAACCAAAACATTAACCCTAATCCTAACCCTAACCGTAATCATAACCCTAGTACTAACCTTAATGCATGTGTGCATGCTTGCATGCATGCGAGCCCTAACCATAACCCTAACAGTAACCATAACTCTAACCGTAACCCTAAACTGAACAATAACCATAGCCCGAGCCGTAACCATACCCCTAAACTAACACTAACCGTAATGCTAACACTAATATTAATGTGTGTGTGCAGGCCTGTATGCATGCGAACCCTAACCCTAACCCTGACACTAACTCTAAACTTAACCCAAACCATAATGCTAACCCTAACTCTAATCTAAACCTAACACTATCACTTTAGCCTAACCTTAACCATACCCCTAACTGTAACCGCAAACTAACCATAACTGTAGCCATGCCCATAACCATAACTGTAGCCTACCATAACCTAACCCTAATACTAAACCTAACCCTAAGCTTAAGCCTAACCCTAACTCTAACCATAAACCTAATGCTAAAGCTAACCCTAGCAGTAGGCCTAAGACTATCCCTGACCCTAAACATAATGCTAACATTAACCATAACCCTAACCCAAACCATAATGATATAACCCTAACCCTAATTGTAACACTAATCCTATCCATAACTGTAACCCTAGACGTAGCCCTAACACTAAGCCAAAACTTAACCATAACCTAGGCCTAACCCTAACCCTTATGCTAACAGCAACTCTACCAGTAACCATAACCTGAACCATAACCTCATTGCTAACCCTGACCATAACTGAACCAAAATGTTAACCGTAATCCTAACCCTAGCTCTAACCCAAACCATAACCCTAGTACTAACCTTAATGCATGTGTGCATGCTTGCATGCATGCGAGCCCTAACCATAACCCTAACAGTAACCATAACTCTAACCGTAACCCTAAACTGAACAATAACCATAACCCTAGCCATAACCCTAACCCTAGACTAACACTAACCGTAATGCTAACACTAACCCTAAGCTTACGCCTAACCCTAACTCTAACCATAAACCTAATGCTAAAGCTAACCCTAGCAGTAGCCCTAACACTAACCTTAACCATAAACCTAAGCCTAAACCTAGCAGTAGCCCTAACACTAACCTTAACCCTAGCCTAACCTTAACCTGAAACATAATGCTAACCCTAACCGTAACCTTAGCCTAACCCTAACCTGAAACACAACGCTAACCCTAACCTAAGCCTAATGCTAACCCCAACCCTAACCAGATCAAGGTGAGGGCTAATAAGGGCTACAGTTCCGCCCCCACCCCCCCACCCCCCCAAAGAAAAAAATAAGGGTCCAACAAACCAAATCAATTGTCGCATTTTACACACTTGAACCTGTAATCCCACTATCTCTCTAGCTATGGCCCATCCATTTGGCCATTTTTATAGGAACATATAGGAGCAACGTCACTCAATCAAATTAGTTTCAAAATATTCAACCCCTTACTGGTACAGTTCTGGGAATTCACGATTCAGAGTATATAAACCGATTCAAACACGCGAGAAAAAGTACAGCGGTGGAGAATAGCTAGTAATTGATACCTCTTCACATCGCGTATTGTGGGTAATTATGCGGCATGCTATCTTTTGGAAATTGATGGTCAGGGTGTTCATCAATCGATCCCAACACGAGCCAGGTGTGGGTGGAGCTTAGCTAGAGATGGGCGTGTCATAGCTAAAACCGGAAAAGTCCATTGTATTCCCATTCAACAAACATTCTGTTGAATATCTCAAAACTAACCATGCCTGACGCCGTTGCTGCCTGGCGCCGTTGCTACCACAGGCAGCAACGCCGCCCGGTCAAATTAGCCTCACGATACCAACAGCTCATCTGTATAGCTTTCTGGAAATCGATAATAAGGGAGTTCAGATCATAGAGTTATCTATACTAACAATATAATTACCTCTATGGTTCAGATCGAGATCGTATTTTACGCAACTTTTATTCCGGATTTACCTCCCTTGTTGTATATACGCGCGTGCGTAGTCATTGTTTTCTACGAATGCACATCTGGTTTTCTTTCGACGTTAAGAAGAAATAGCTTCATCAAGAACATGAAATAACATGCCCAATCCAAACACGGCCATAGTTTCCATATATGGTAGAAATGCCTAGAAAACTTTAGCATGCTTAGATCTACGAATTGTATTGTATGGTATTATTCACCCCATAGGTAATATGCTATATCTTGGAGAAAACTATGAATAATATGCCCAAGCCATGTTTAAACTGTGTACGCCGGCTTTACAAAAGTTATTATGCTGTTGAAGCGCTTGTGAAGCGATGCTAATCTCATCGCAAATGTTATACTGCACCGATAGATTATGGTTTATAGATTCCAGATCAGTCATATCCTGTCACATTCCCTTATCTGTATCACAATTATCTTCTTTGCAATATCGCGTAAATATCAAGCGATAATGTGTGATGTTATGTAAGTGCCAATGCATTACATTCTTTATTATGTAATATGCATCTCGTTGAATATTTTGAAACTAATTTTCCAGTCAACTTAGTTTCGAAATATTCAACCGCTTACCTGTATGATTGCTTTTATACCACACTGCCAAACTATAGCCGGCGCCTCTATGACTGAGCTATATTCCGAGGCAGGCAAGCTAACCTTTTTCTGATTGGTTGAAAAGTAAATCATGACAGCCATCATAGGTTGTAGAAATGTAGCAACGTTTAGCTACTAAAGCCTGAATGTCTTTCTTTAGCGCCATGATGAAAAGCTTAACATTGTCTACATAGTTTATGAGTAGCATATTATATCGCCTGAATAGCTATCAAGAGTTCAGATTAGTTATCTGTTGTGTATCAGACTCCGTATTACAGGACTGTGGGAGTAACGAATTTAATCAACAAAACCAATGTTAAAACTCTCTCCCCCTCTCTCTCTCTCTCTCTCTCTCTCTCTCTCAACTTACCAATTAGAGAAGTGCACAGCTATAATTATATTCGGTATCTTTACTTCAAGCGAAAAACTTGCAAAACAAACTAGCTCGCTGTATTTATATCCGATTGCCACCAACTGAGGCCTGATTATAATACCGAATTCACAATGTAGGTCACGGTAAACTCCAAACTGGCTGCCTTATCTAGATCGGGTTGATCTAACGTATGTTAGGGTCAGAAAACTCACTAATTTGCTTTCATTATACGATTATATGTTCTTTAACATTTCCAAACCACGCCTCCCGTTTAAATTGTTCTTTCCTGTTGCTTTAAAGACGGGACACTGACGTCAGCCCCATGACGTTTATATATCACTGCTCTTGATGGCAACGCACTTTCTACGGCTACGGCATTTGAAATCGGAGAAGGTAGGATTCCAGTTTATCCATCAATCATATGACGTCAAAATCAACTACGAGACGTGTAGTAATACGTCATAATAAATGGCGTCATGAATGACGTGGCTAGGTTTATCATTAACGCTTAATTGATGACGGACTACGCGTTGTTGCACGAATTGTATGTCTTTACTATTTAATAAACATGCTATTGAACATTTTGAAACTAACTTGACTGGGCAATGTTGCTGGCATTAGGCAGCAACAGCACCCAGGCAAAATAGTTTCAAAATATTCAACGTGCTGTTGAATATTTTGAAACTAATTTGACTGGGCGTTGATGACGAACCTAGCTACGTCATTCAGGACGTCATTGATTATGACGTCATCCTACACGTCACGCAGATCATTATGACGTCATATGATTGATGAATAAACTGGAATCCTCCATTCTGCGGATGCAACCCTGTTTTAAAATTTCACCCAGACAAAATAGTTTCAAAATACTCAACGTATAGTTTTCTGGAAATTGATAGTAATGGAGTTCAGGGATCTATCTATTCCAGCATGGGCAAAGCGTTGGTGGAGCTTTGCTATATATATATATATATATATATATATATATATATATATATATATATATATATATATATATATATATATATATATATATATATATATATACATACACACACACACAAGTATATTCTGGTTTAGACCACTTGAGAGCAGTTTTCGTTCTGGTTTACATAAGCAATTACAAATATTATATATAATTACGCCTATAACATTTGGGGTCATTTTTTCGGTCTGGGAATACAATTATACGCTTTCTGGTTTACTAAGGCAAATGTCGATTTCCGTTCTGGTTTCTTTACCTATTTATAGTTGTGCTGGCGAGTGACGCTGTTAACCGTGATAATGTTACTGTTGATGGTGTCGTCGTTGTCGTACTTGTAGGCCTAGTTGTACTGGTTCTGCTAGCTACTGATGATCTGTGCGCGTGTGTGCGCGCGTGCGTGCGTGCTAGATGGGGAAAGGGAGGTTGGAGGGTGTGTGTGGGTGGGGGGGGGGGGGTGGGGGTGGGTGGGGTGGGAGGGGAGGTATCATAAGTAGCTAATCAAATATGTGATATTAACTACCGTGTCATACCATACGATCCATTGCTTAATTACAGTACATATCGAAATAAGGCTAATCAAAACAGAAACATATTAGTAAGAGATGTTCTGTTGAATATTTGGACCATAATTAGAGCCTATGACTATGAGCTGGTGCTGTCTTAGGCAGCACCAATTCCACTCGAATTAGTTTCAAAATATTCAACACATTACCTGTACCCTGAATCTTTGTTTCTGGGAATTTAGAGTGCAAAGGTTCGAATCGATTCCAACACGCGTACGAATGGAACTTAGCTAGAAATGGGCGTGGTCCAATTGAATGAAGGAATCAAGTTTTCGCCCATCTCTAGCTAAGCTCCACCCACGATTTGCCCGTGTTGGGATCGCTCGATCCCTGAACTCTCACTGACTATCAATTTCCAGAAAACTGTACAGGTAAGCTATTGAATATTTTAAAACTAATTTGACTTGGTGCTGTTGGCAGCAACAGCGCCCAGTCAAATTAGTTTCAAGATATTCAATATAATGTTTATTAAATAGTAAAGACATACAATTCGTACAACAGCGCTTAGTCCGTCATCAATTGAGGATTCCAGTTTATACATCAATAATACGATTTATAATCAGCTACGTGGCGTGTAGGGCGGCGTCACACGCAATGACGCCCATGGCGATGATAAGTCTGTCACGAACGCTTAATTGATGACGGATTAAAGCGTTGTTGCTGCCTATGGCAGCACCATGTCAAATTATTTTCAAAACATTCAACAGCTTACCTGGATAGCTTTCTGGCAATTGATAGTCAGTGAGTTCATGGATCGATCCATCTCGACACCAGCGAGGTGTCGGTGGAGACTAGCTAGAGATGGGCGGGGCATAGCTAAAAATGTATTCCTCCATTAAGTGTTCGTGACGAACTCATCTACGCCATTCATGACGACATTGATTGGGACATCATCCTACACGCCACGAATTGAATTATGACGTCATATGATTGATGGATATGTCTGCTATTTATAGGCAGCAATAGCACCCAGGGAAATTAGTTTCAAAACAGTCAACATACCTGTATAGTTTTCTGAACATTAAGATTCAGAGAGTTGATCGATTGATGCCAACATTGGCGAAATGTGGGTGGAGTTTAGCTAGAGATTGGCGAGGCATAGATAAAACTGTATTTCTCCATTGTTAGCAGACGTCATAATCAAAATGGAGGTGTTCTGTCACGAAGGTTGTACCAGTCAGTTAGAAATGTGTCTGCATTGTATATCTTAGGGGAATATACACATTAATAAGCATTCTCACGGATATTTAGAAACTAATTTGACTATGAGCTGGTGCTGTCTTAGGCAGCACCAATTCCACTCGAATTAGTTTCAAAATATTCAACACATTACCTGTACCCTGAATCTTTGTTTCTGGGAATTTAGAGTGCAAAGGTTCGAATCGATTCCAACACGCGTACGAATGGAACTTAGCTAGAAATGGGCGTGGTATCGCTACCTGATAACACAGCTTACTGGTCCTTTACTTGACCAAATACGGCCTGCTATTGGCCAAGTAATCTGCGTTATCAGAGTAGAAATGTATCCCTCCATTCTCATTATGGTGTGGACAGAATAAATCTCATTTGCGATCATAAGAGAAGAACTAGGGCAGTATTTGGCTCGACAGACGTAGACAATTTTTTGGGTGAAAATCTTAGATTTTATGAAAAACTTATAGGTCACTTCTTCTCATTAACAGCTTGACAGATTTCAAGCAGATGTCGCTAGAACGATCATATTGTGGTAAGTTCTAGAGGCTTTATTCAGAATTTTGATTTGTCAATTTTTGTTTGAAAACCTTAGATTTTATGAAAACTTACCCAAAATTGTCAAATCGTGACTGATTTCAAGTAAATCCGGCCTGAAAGGATTCTATGTGATAGGCTCTCGAACTTCCATTCAGAATTTTTATTCTTATAATGTTTGGGTGGAATCTTACATGTTATTAAAAATTTACCAGAAATTGTCAGAGTGCTTCTTCTCCATGCCATCTTCACAGATTTCGACCAAATTTGGCTGTGTCGTGGAACTTACGGGATTGAATGTGTGTAGCTTTAGATGATTTATGGGATCAGATGCTATGGGTGTGGGACCGACCGTCTCTGGTTTCACTGATAGCGACTCTCATATCCTCACTGTGAATGCAGGTCAATGTGAGAGTGGTTTCTACTATATATGTATTACTTGTATATCATTGAGGGTAGTTCAGCTCGTTTCCTTGTTACAGTTAACTTCTAGCATTATACCAGCCATTGTGTTCTAGTATATAGTGAAAGTCCAGTTTAGTTAAAGTTATCCTAAAGCAATTAGTTTAAGTTTTGCAAAGTTAGTTTAGATTTGAAGTAGTGAATATATATTTGGAATGTATCACAAAAACGCACACGTGCGATAGTGCAACGCCTATCACCTGAGACTCGAGAAGCATACGACAAAATCATTTGTGAACAACTGTCTAGTGACTTCATTGAACTAGTATGGGATGATGACACTACAAGCGGACACTACCTACCGCATCGTAGTGTGATGAAAGATTCATCATCAACACCATTACGCATCATCTAGGACTGTTCGTATGCAGTGAAGGACAAACATAGCCTTAATGAATGTCTACAGACGGGACCACCACTTCTTAATGATCTTACGTCAATTCTCTTACGTTTCCGGCTCCATTCAGTCGCGATCACAGCGGATGTTCAGAAAGCATTTCTCAAGATTGGCCTGGACCAAGATGACCATAATTCTTTTGGCTTTCTGACTCTCAAGATCCACAAACCACCTTTGATACATACCAATTCAAGGTGATACTATTCGGTGCCATTTGTTCACCATTCATTCTCAACGCGACGGTACATAACCACTTGGAACAGTATCCTTCGACTACTACTTGTGATCTCTTGGAGAACATTTATGTTGACAAAATCGTTTCAGGGTGTGATACTACATGGGATATTATGCAAAACTACGATGAAGCCAGTGCAGCAATGGCTTCTGGTGGCTTTCTTCTACGCTCTTGGTCGACCAACTGTGATGACCTTCGGGATTACATTCAGCAGGATGAACTCAACAATTGTGAACAGTTGGTCAACGTGCTCGGAATAAAGTGGGACACAAAGGTTGACAAACTCTCATATCAGGATTATGTTACTGACAAACACTTAGTTTACACAAAACAAGCAATCATACAAACAGTTGTGAGATACTTCTATCCTCTGGGATACCTGTCGCCGGTACAGATACACACGAAAGTAGTCAAATATGTATTATGCAGTTGCTTTCAGTGCAAACTCATTACTGGATTACCATCCGCGTTACCACCTCCAGCTCCATTGCAAAAGTGCAGATTGAGAGATTCACCTCCCTTTATGGTCACTGGTGTTGATTATACTGGAGATTTGTATGTGAGGTCAAATTCGTCTTCGGTCAAAGGTGAAAGTAAGGCTTACATACTGTTGTTTACATGTGCATATCATATTCACTAAAAGATGATTCTAATTGGTCCACGTGTATTCAGCTCCTGCTATCGAAATTCAATCCAATTAGTGTCTGGGAAAACCAGGAATCATTATATAGACATAAAATTATTAAATTATTTCAGGACACCGTCAAGAATGAATACATTTCTGCTTGGATAGAGCATATAACAGACTCCGAGAAAACCCCTAAATTGTGCTGTTATAAGCTTTTTAAAGATAATTTTAATCCTGAAAATTAAATTTTCTCACAGCCCATAGTTTTAAAGCACAGAGAATTTTCAAAGCTAAGGCACAGCGCTCACTGTCTGCATATCGAAATAGATAGATACTGTCGGCCCAAGATACATGTAGAGTCCCGACTCTGTAATCTTTGCAATCTAAATAAAGTAGATGAGAGACACTTTTTCTTAGAATGCCCTACATTCCAGGAAGCTAGGGATTCTTTATTTTCTGAGTTGTCTAGCTGTTCTAACTTTGATTCTTTAAATGAGCACGATAAATTTGCCTTTCTAATGTCATGCAATCGTGACTCTACAGGTATAGCTAAACTGATTCTAAAATTTGTCAACGTCTTTATGGAGAAACAAAATGCCTTGAGGTAATATTCCCCACTTCATCGTAACATTTATAAAAACTGTATACTAGTATAACAGTTGCTCATAAATAACTCTAATGGTGAGATCCGATCAGTCACTCACGTATATGACATCATAATCAATTATGCCATATGTAGGCTGACGTCACAATCAAACTACCTAATGAATGACGAATTTAACTCAACCATAATCATTTAAAAGTCCGTCAAGTTTACAGAACCTTTGAATGATTAATTACTATCTAATGAACACTCTGTTGGCATTTTGAGACTAGTTCGGCTGGGTGTTGGTGCACTCGTAGACTGCAATGGTGCCTGGTCTGGTTAGTTTCAAAATATTCAGCAACCTATCTGTATAGTCACCTTGAAAAAAGGGGATCCTGTGACCTCAGGGTTCAAAGTACATAAATTGATCCAAACACGCTCGGAACGTGGGCGGGGCTGCAAATGTCTGGCGCATAACTTGATATGGATCAATCTTTTGCAGTAATCCGGCTGTGGATGCGATTTGCCTATTGCTTTGTACATTATGTATATATTTAATTAAGTAGTGTTTATTTATTTATATAGGGCCTATAGTTGTTTCATATATCTTGTTTAGTTATACGATTGTACTTGTATTGCACGCCATCCTTATGTTGGATTTTTGCAATAATCTATCTATCTATCTATCTGTCTATCTGTGCAAGCACACAGGCTGTGCACTTGGAAGTTACTACAGACTTATCAGCAGTTGCGTTTCTCAATGCATTTCGACATTTCATTGCTCGGCTTTCACTACCTTCTAAGCTTCTTTCTGATAATGCTACCTACCACTTTCCTATTAGCTGGAAGTGAACTTCGTAAACTTTTAAGGTCTGGTTAGTTTCAAAATATTCAGCAACCTATCTGTATAGTCACCTTGAAAAAAGGGGATCCTGTGACCTCAGGGTTCAAAGTACATAAATCGACCCAAACACGCTCGGAACGTGGGCGGGGCTGCAAATGTCCAGCGCATAACTTGATATGGATCAATCTTTTGCAATAATCCGGTTGTGGACGCAATTTGCCTATTGCTTTGTACATTATGTATATATTTAATTAAGTAGTGTTTATTTATTTATATAGGGCCTATAGTTGTTTCATATATCTTGTTTAGTTATATGATTGTACTTGTATTGCACGTCATCCTTATGTTGGATTTTTGCAATAATCTATCTATCTATCTATCTGTGCAAGCACAAAGGCTGTGCACTTGGAAGTCACTACAGACTTATCAGCACTTGCGTTTCTCAATGCATTTCGACATTTCATTGCTTGGCTTTCACTACCTTCTAAGCTTCTTTCTGATAATGCTACCTACCACTTTCCTATTAGCTGGAAGTGAACTTCGTAAACTTTTAAGGTCTAGCGAATTCCAAAACTTCATGACTGACTATAAAATGACATGGTCTAACATCCCAAAATGTGCACCTTGGCACGGGGGATTTTGGGAAAGACTCATTGGTCTAACAAAGACCACAATCAAGAAAGTTCTAGGGCGAGCTTTCGTTACTCTAGACAAATTAACGACTATCGTTACTGAAGTAGAGCCGTCTATCAACAATCGCCCTCTAACATACTTCTCGTCAGACATTAATGATCTGACACCACTTACTCCATCACATCTACTTCATGGTAGACTCTTGCCCACATTGCCACATATGCAAGTAGATGATGATGAACTTAATAATACTACCTTTGGTACGTCTCAAACCGAACTAAATAGACGAGCAATACGACTTACTACCATTCAAGCCCACTTTTGGAAAAGATGGGCAAACGAATACGTCACCACTCTTAGAGAACGTCATCTTCAAACACATCGAGCCACTAGAAATTCCAACACTATCATCAAAATTGGTGATGTTCTAATTCGTGATGATAGAAAATAACGAATCAATTGGTACCTAGCAAAAGTCATTGATCTAATCAAAGGCAATGACAAGTCGGTACGATCTGCCAAGATCAAGACTAAACATGGAGTTACCAACAGACCCATTAACAAACTGTACCCGCTAGAAGTCTTATCCCCTGAGACACTTGACTCAAACTCCACTGACACTTCTCCTGATTGTTCTTATAACTCAACTACAAGTAATCGTGTTCCAAGAAAGGCTGGGTTAGAAGCCAAAGAGTGAATCCATCTCATTTCTAAGGAGTATGGCTCTTGAAGTTGTACAAATGCTTAGCAATATGCTAATCATCGTTGGCCCGGGAGAATGTCATGGAACTTGCGGGGTTGAATGTGTGTAGCTTTAGGTGATTTATGGGATCAGATGCTATGGGTGTGCGACCGAGCGTCTCTGGTTTCACTGATAGCGACTCTCATATCATCACTGTGAATGCAGGTCAATGTGAGAGTGGTTTCTACTATATATGTATTAGTTGTATATCATTGAGGGTAGTTCAGCTCGTTTCCTTGTCTCAGTTAACTTCTAGCATTATACCAGCCATTGTGTTCTAGTATATAGTGAAAGTCCAGTTTAGTTAAAGTTATCCTAAAGCAATATAGTTTAAGTTTTACAAAGTTAGTTTAGATTTGAAGTAGTGAATATATATTTGGAATGTACAATGAGATTCTCCTTCGAGTTATTATTGTGCTATAGCTCCCTTCACTGGATGTTATTAGCAACATGATTATACACCATTTCCGATCTATTCCCGAACCATCCTTCACAGAAACTGCTGGGTGACAAGTCACAATCAGTTGTATCCTACAGTCACCCACAGGCTGGAAGGGTTTAATGGTTATAGGCTCTAAATCTTCCAATTCAGAATTTTGAGTCATTATTTTTGGAGTGAAAATCGGTATTATTCCTAAATGCTTTGTTTCGGAAAATTGTATAAAAATCCAAGATGGCCACCAAAAAATTTACCAACCAGAATTCTGAATAGATGTTCTAGAGTCTATCACAATAAAATCTTTCCAGCCAAATTTGGATAAAATCCACCAAGCGGTTAAGGAGATAGGTTTTGACAATTTCCAGTAAGACCCAAAACTTGACCAAGCAAAATTCTGAATAGAAATTCTGTAGTCTACCATGATAGTTCTAGCCTAATTTTGTTAGAGGAGAAGTGTTTTGAGAATTTCCCATGCATTTTTCATAAAATCTTTACTAAAAAATAGACTAATCAAAATTCTGAATAGAAGTTCTGAATTCTGGCAGGATAGGGTCTATCCAGCCAAAGGAAGTTGAAATCTGTCCGCCCAGCAGTTACTGAGGAGTAACGTTTTGACAATTTCCAGTAAATTTCTCATAAAATCTAAGATGCTCATCCAAAAAATAGACTAATCGAAATTATGTATAGAAGTTTTGAAGTCTAGCCCCCATAGGGTCTTTGCATTCAAAAGGATGTTGAAATACACCAAGCGGTGAATGAGTAGTGTTTTGACAATTTCAAGTAAATTTTTCATAAAATCTAAGGCTTTACATTCTGAAGCCTACACCCATAGGGTCCTTCCAACAAATTAGCTTGAAATCAGCCAGTTGGTTAATGAGGAGTAGCACTCTGACAATTTCAAATAAAATTTTCATAACATCCGATTTTCACCCAAAAAATTTACCTATCAAAATTCTGAATAGATGTTCTGGCAATTAACAATACATTTTGCATAAAATACAATTTTCACCAATAAATTGACAAATCAAAATTCTGAATAGAGGTTCTGGAACCTGCCACCATATGGTCTTTCTAGTTAAATTTATTTGAAATCCATCAAGTGGCTGAGATGCTTTTTAACAATTTTTGGTAAATTTTTTATAAAATCTAAGATTTTCACTCAAAGATTGGCCAATCAAACTTCTAAATAGATGTTATAGAGCCTCTCACAATAGGATCATTCCAGCCAATTTTGGTTAAAATCCACCAAGCGCTTTAGGAGTATATGTTTGAAATCAAAAGTTGATGGACAGTTGCCATAGCATAAGCTCACTTGGCCATTCTGACCTGGTGCGATAATAATTAGGCTGAATACATGGCAATACTTGTGACTATAGTGACAAATCTGTGCTTGTAACAAAAATCTGTTTATAAAAGACTGCATACAGAGTAAGTACTACAAGATCAAAACACATATATTTTGGCAACTACAGCTCTAGACAAGAAAAATACTTACCTGGACAACGAGGATCGAGGATCATTACTTAGGACTAAAATATTCCAAAAAATATTCCACTAAACCCAAATTTTGATAATAATTTGAAATCAACTTTGTGAAGCTAATTCACCTTTCCAGAGTAATCATTACATCACAAAGGGTTTCATATAGACCGTCATCAAATCTCAAATGGTCCGACACATTGTATGAATTGTATGGCTTAGTAATTCTTTGCTATTTAAACAAGAGGCTCAAGGGCCTGTGGCGCTCACCTGGACCATTAGCATTTGAACCATTTAGATAGATATGATGGATAATTTTCGGAAAATCCAAGATGGCCACCCAAAAAATTTACCATTCAAAATTCTGAATAGAAATTCTAGTCTACCTTAATAGGATCACTCTAGCCAAATTTGTTTGAAATATGTCAAGCAACTAAGGAAAAGCAATGTTTTGACAATTTCTGGTAAATCGTTCATAAAATCTAAGATTTTCACGCAAAAAATTTATGAATCAAAATTCTGTATAGAAATCCTAGAGCCTATCACAATAGAATCCTTTCAGTCAAATTTGGTTGAAATCTGTCAAAATGGTAAGGAGAAGTAGAGATTTGACAATTTCCGGTAAATTTTTAATAAAATCTAGGATTTTCACCCAAAATATTTACGCAAGCCTGTGACCATAGGGTTCTTTCAGCACAATTTGGTTCAAAATTGGTCAAAATGGTAAGGAGAATCGATTTGACAATTTCCGGTAAATATTTAATAAAATCTAAGTTTTTCACCCAAAATATTTATGAATCAGAATTCTGAATGCAAGTTCTATAACCTATGACCATAGGATCCCGTCAGCCAAATTTGATTGAAATCGGGCAAACGGGTAAGGAGAAGAAGCAATTTAACAATTTCCGGTAAATTTGTAATACAATCTAGGATTTTCCCTCAAAATATTTACGCAACAAAATTCTGAATGGAAGTTCTAAAGCCTATGACCATAGGATTCTTTCAGCCCAATTTGGTTGAAATCAGTCAAAATTCTAAGGAGAAGCAATCTGACAATTTCCGGTAAACTTTTAATAAAATCTGTTTTTCACCCAAAATATTTACGAATCAAATTCTGAATGGAAGTTATATAACCTATTACCATAGGATCCTTTCAGCCAAATTTGATTGAAATCGATCAAAAGGGTAAGGAGACGAAGCAATTTAACAATTTCCAGTAAATTTTTAATAAAATCTAAGATTTTGCCCCAAAAAATTTATGAATCAAAATTCCAAATGGAAGTTCCGGATCCGAGCACAATAGCATCCTTTGACCAAAATTTAGTTAAGATTCGGCTGTTGGTTAAGGAGGAGTAGCGTTTTAAATCAAAAGTTGACGGATGATGGATGGACGGTCGCCTCGGCATAGGCTCACTGCCTTTCAGGCCAGGTGAGCTAAAAACATGCTGTTGAAAATTTTGAAACTAATTTGACTGTGTGCTGTTGCTGCCTTAGGCAGCAACAGCACCCAGTTAAATTAGTTTCAAAATATTCAGCAGCTTACTTGTGTAGTTTTTTTGGAAATTGATAGACAGGGTGTTCAGAGATCGATCGATCCCAACATGAGCAAGGTGTGGATGGAGCTTAGCTAGAGATAGCATAGCTAAAACCGGAAAGGCCGATTACAAGTGAATTTGTGGCAGAACGATGGTGCACACCAAGGGAGGTAATTTGATATAGAGATAAATGCCAAGAGCTTAGCTTACTTATCACGATAGCTAATGTATCTTCCTGTTCTTTTCCTGCTACAATATAACTAATATTTGACACATCAACGAGCCTGGGGTGATGTAAACACGAAGTTGAGGGAATAGTATATGTTTTTAGAACTGGCAACTTCATATTCACAACTCAGATAGATATTGCCTAAAAGAACATACCTGTTATATTTGTATATTTGTTTTTAATCCATCAACTAATCGCCATTGAAAAAGTTCACCCATGTGAACTAAATTGATCCCACTTTCTTTGACAAATCCCCCCCCCCCCAGCAAATAAGATCATTTGATTAACACAGGATTCAAGAATTTGATGCCACTAGACAGTAATATTAAGGATCTTCTTTGATCCCACTAAACAGTGATATTAGGGATCTCATTTGATCCCACTAGACAGTGATATTAGGGATATCTTTTGATCCCACTAGACAGTGATTAGGGATCTCCTTTGATCCCCACTAGACAGTGATATTAGGGATCTCCTTTACCAAGGTTGTTTCTCGGGTAAAATTATAAGCAACTGATTGAAAATAACCTTAATGGATTTCAGTAGATGTTTACTTATGACATGAGAGGCAGGGATACAAAGACCAAAGGGCTTGTATTATTACTTGATGCCGACCTTATGCTTTTGGATTTCAACAATCACTCGCAAAGTAACAGGAGTGGCAGTGATATAAAGACCAAAGGGCATTCAAGTCAGCTTGTATAAACCTAAATAAGTTTTTGTATTAATACTCGATGCCAACCTTATGCTATACGCAAATCCGCTAACTTATAAGGAATGATTATGTATGTCATAGAATCCAATGACTTCACATGACTGCAGACGATCTGTATCTTGGCAAGTCTAGATATTTAAATGGGGCAAACTTATACATATCAGAGGTTTTGCGAAATAAGATACCAGGGCTCAATTTTTCTCTGGAAGTCAATCAAAATTATTGATTTACTGAACAAGTTCATCAGACTTTGCCACCTGGATAGCTTTGAATTTTCATTATTTAAGACTTTAACCATAAAATTTGTATTTAAAAATTCAATTATTTCAGGAAATGTCCATTCGCAGGCCAAGATTATTTTTGAACATATTCTACTGGATTGCCAGGCTCAGTTATATGTTTCCTGGTTCAACTAACTGACATATGCACTAAGTCAGATTTTTGTCTTGATATCAATGTTACATTAAGTCCAAATAGGGTCACAGTACTTTTGAAACTGAAAGTCGCCCATGCATGATGCATTTTGAAGTTCTTGATTGTAGCACCACATCTGGCTTCACATAGATTTGACATTATCTATGATGATCTGCGACATATTTAGTCTCGTCACAAAATGAAGCGAAACTTATAATAATCGTGTGTGTGTGTGCGTGCATGTATGTATGTATGTATACGCCGCTGCATATGTGCAAGCATGCATGTATGAGTTGTGGGTACTGAAGAACCATGTATTTTGGTGTCAGTCTTGAAATCCTCTGATGGTAAGATCATTTGTGTTAAAATTTGAGCGAGACAGGAACTGCAGTTTTTGAGATACAGCTCAAATACATAGTATTTAATCCTCATTCAATGTGCGTAAATTTAACCCATAATAAGTGATAAATTAAAAAAAGTCTTCTCTTGGACTGCAAAAATCTACTTATTTCAAGACCATTTTTGGTCCGCTTATCTCAAGCGGACCAAAAATGGTCTTTAAATAAGTATTTATATAATAAATATTTAAAAAAATTTATCCCTGGACTGAGTAACTCAATTATTGAGCCAGTCATTCCAGTGGTAAATTTCCCAAAATAATCTTCTCTTTGGCTACAATTGGCCATTTTCTATGAGAAATTGAGCAAATTTTAGTGTTAAATTCTTAAATGTAATTCACATCAGATCTACACTTGGACGTATAAACAGAAAACGAAGAAGCTATTATTTAATGAAATCATGAAAACAGTTTATTGATGTATTTTCTGCACACAATGGAAGCAAACCTGATTGAAAAGCTATACAATACAAACAAAAAGCATGCTTTCTTGTATTCAAATAAACAGTTGGGTTACCTTGACTACTATATGTAATGGCTGAATATATGACAATAAACCATGTCGAGTAATACTAGAAAGAACCCCCTGTTATACAGCTATGGTTTTGTTGAATAAAATTATACATAGGTAAAATAACCAGCCATGTCACATGGGATCTAAATGAATGACTCATCCAGAGATATTCAATGATTTCAGAATGGCCAATCAGAAGCCAGAATCAGAATGATGGTTATGCTAGTAGAATTGTAAACAAAGTTTAGCAGAAAATAAACCTTTTTATCTACAAATCACTTCTTTTGTAATGTACCTTTCGAAGTTTATCCATCCATCCTATGACATTATAATCAACTATGTGATGCGTAAGATGATGTCATAATCATGACGTCATGAATGATTCGATATAGTCTGTCTTTAACGCTTAATAGTCTGACACATTGTATGTCTTTACCATTTAATAAACATTCTATTGAATATTTTGAAACTAATTTGACTGGGTGATGCACCGAGTCAAATTAGTCTCAAAATAGTTAAGAGCTAAAGCGTATAGTCTTCTGGAAATTAAGTCAAGGCGCTCGGGATCGATTGATCCCAACACAATCAAGGTGTGGATTGAGCTTAGCTAGAAATGGACGGGGCATGGCTAAAACTGGAGGTCAATTATCAAACATCATGTGAAATAAAACATACAGATGATGCAGTAAAAGATGATTGCACATTTACAATGGACGAATATTCAATAAAAATATTATGATGCACCCAATAGTTATTTCTAACTGATATCCTCATGTAGACTTACAAAATTTCCATTTTCTCTACGCTCCCTTCTGATTGTCCATTCAGAACTCATTGACTGTTTTTCCCGATGCGTCATTCGACCAAAATAAATGGCACCCTTCCAGAGGTGCAGAATCTGTATATAATTACTGTAATAATTAAAATCTTGACGCTAAATTACCCTATAACAGTTCAACTGTCAATAATTATCATATGATTTTTTAAATTACAGAGGATATAGTAGAGGAAATCTATAAACATATAATAAAATAATATCGTAGTATTTAAGAATTTGGATGATAAAAAAATTAAATATAAAACAACCTACTGTAGTCAACTACAGAAAAACAACCTTGAAAATATCAATTTCATTGTAATTACGACAGGTAATCAATAATAAATAATTCCATCAAGGAGAATAGATTGATTTGATGTTCTACAGTTACTAGGTAGAGATTAAAATTTGAAATGTGTAAAATACAAACTAAACTTGTTGCTATTTTAAACTTTCACCGATGACTTCCCCATATCTCATTTTCACCGTAACCATACAGGAACTGTTGGATATTTTGAAATTAATTTTACTGGAAGCCGTTTCTGCCTTAGGCAGAAACGTCTTCCTGTCAAATTAATTTTAAAATATCCAACAGAAAAAGTTTCATCTCGTAAAAGGATTTACTTTTTCAGGGATTTGTTGGTGAAGGGTTTAACAGACCAGACCGATCGATCCCGACATGAGCATGGTGTGGGTGGAGGTGAGACTGGGACGGGCAGGGCACAGCTAACACGGGATCACAGTTCATAGATCCATATTTGTGTACCTGTACAATGCTTCAGAGAAATAAGTGTTAATTAAAGGTCTCATAGATATACATTTCAAATAAATCTGAGACTATTTGTCAGATTATGGGTACTTTAAGTAAAGTGTGTAGACACATTTTAGATTTAACCAGCTAACCTTGTTTATTGCATACCTGCTTAAAAATAGTTAATTAAAAATTACCTGTAAATTCATTAACATACAATAAGTAACTTTACCTGATGCTTTCTTACAAAGCATTTGCTAGTAGCTATCAACAGATATACATTCATTCCATGGACATTATGTTACGCCTTTAACCTTCAAATCAGCCAAGAACAGCTTCTGCAGTTGCCTTGAGAAATTAACATTTGCAGATCAAGAGATTATTTTTGAAAATTTACCACTGGAATGACTGGCTCGATAACCGAGCTTGTCATTCCAGTGGTAAATTTTCAAAAATAGTCTTCTCTTTGTCTGAAAATTGACATTTTGAATGAAAAAATATAGATTTTCTTGAACAAATTTGAGTGTTAAAGGGTTAACACGCGAGCCGGTCAAAAACAGCT
Source organism: Chaetoderma sp. LZ-2023a (assembly GCA_034401795.1). Taxonomy (NCBI): domain Eukaryota; kingdom Metazoa; phylum Mollusca; class Caudofoveata; order Chaetodermatida; family Chaetodermatidae; genus Chaetoderma; species Chaetoderma sp. LZ-2023a. The sequence goes on along the minus strand of CM067359.1, from coordinate 53,509,713 downwards.
TCTGCCATAGGCTTGATAAATGTCCATTTGAGGAACAAGAGAAAATTACTTTTGAAAATTTACTACTGGAATGACTGCCTTGATAACCGAGCCAGTCATTATAGTGAAAACTTTGAAAAGTCTTGTTGTTTTGGAAATGGAAATTTTCTATGAGATTTCTTAAACAAATTTGATGCTTAAAGGGTTAAATATAAGCGTTAGAAAAGGTGACCAGTGAAAAGACACCAGATTATAAATTCAATGGGCAATAATGCGTAGCCACCAACAACTTTCAGTCAAATTGTTTTCAAAATATCCAGCATATCCATAGTCAAATCGCATGTAAAATCTAGTCTGTAGAGATTTATCAAGCTGTGTAGGTCAGATTAATGGACCTTTCCATGTTTAGCTATGCCCCGCCCACCACTAGCTAAGCTCCACCCACACCTCGCCATGTTGGGATTGATCGATCCCCGAATGCCCTAACTATTAATTTCCTGAAAACTATACAGGGAAGCTGTTGAATATTTTGTAACTAATTTGACTGGGTGCTGTTGCTGCCTATGGCAGCAACAGTGCCCAATCAAATTAGTTTCAAAATATTCAACAGAATATTTATTAAATAGCAAAGACATTCAATTTGTACAACAGCGTATAGACCGTCTTCAAATATGCGTTCGTGACATACTTATCGACGTCATTCATTATGATGTCATTCTACAAATCACGTAGTTGATTATGACGTCATATGATGGGTGGGTACTCAGGAAAGGTGAATTGCATCAATTATTTGAAACTAAAATTGCATACGACCCATCGAATACAACAAGTAGCTTATACAATCATATTAATCAAAACCAAATATGCACACTGACCCATTAATTGTTAAGTTTGTCAAAACATAATCTACAGTGCTCTTAAAATGCCTTTATGAAGCCAAGAAAACATTATTTTTGAAAACATACTACTGGAATGACTGGCTCAATATTACCAAGCGCGCCATACAAGTTGGAAAATGGTCAAAAAGAGCCTTTTCTCAGCCTGCAAGTGAACATTTATTAAGCAAAGATTGTAATTTTCCGGACCAATCTTAATGGTCAAGATTAGTTGAGAAAATCAAGCCAGTTATTCCAGTACCACAATTTCAAAAATAACCTCTTGACCTGCAAATGAACATTGCTGAACTTCGCTGCAAAGGGTATTTTTTTTACGATTAACAAGTTATTACAACTAATCAAGCTATATGGCACAAATAATGCAATGTATTCTAACAGTAAGTCTCTAAATAATTACCCATGAAGCAGCAGCTTCCCCGCTATGTGCTTTTTATAACGATAACAGCTAATCACAGTCGTTTTATCAAGGCTATATGTAGTAGTAGTAGTAGTAGTAGTAGTAGTAGTAGTAGTAGCCTAGTAGTAGTAGTAGTAGTAGTAGTAGTAGTAGTAGTAGTAGTAGTAGTAGTAGTAGTAGTAGTAGTAGTAGTAGTGATCAGGGTTCGTATGCATGTATGAAAGTCTGGAAAATTAGGAAAGCCTTTTCCAGGGCTGGAAAAAGTATGGAAATTCCAATTTTGGGCCAACTGGTATGGAAAATGCATGGAAAATTAAAATATCGGCAATCCTAATTTTCCCGACCGCCTTTTTTTTTTTGTTTACGAACGAAATCTTGCGTTTCCGCCAATCTCGCGAGAATCTAATTCGATTCGGTCCCGGTCTCGTCTTGCAATAGAAAACCGCCTATTACCGGGAACATCTCGAGGTTGTTGAGCAATACGTGTCTGAACATGTTCAATTACAACCCAATAAAAATGAGTGAATCGGCAGTCGTCTGTCAAATAGTACAGAGTGTGAGAAGTCAAAACAATGAAATAATTTGCGAGATTGCCTTTTTTTGTGATACAGTAAACATGGAAAGTGCAAATATTCTAGTGTTTGGGAAACTAATGATAAATATAAAAATTGGATTTTACCGGACAACACATCAAACTCGCGTGCCAAATGTAGTGTTTGTAATAAGTCGTTTGACATCGGGAATATGGGCGAAGCGGCTCTTGTTAGCTACATGCCGGGTAAAAAGCATGAGACACTGACAGAAGTTTGTCTAAAGCCATCGCCGAAAGTTACGCATTTCTTTTGTTCAAGGTAAGAATATTATACATTTTCACACTGATAGTACCAGAATCATTTAGAAGCGTAGCAATTTTATATCGCCCAACGTTAGATGATCCCAACTTTGCCCTCGTATCGCGAGGCCTCTTGTGTTGGCTCGTAAATGACTGAAATTAATGAATTCCTGTTGCTATGGCGATCATTTAGAAGCGTGGCAATTTTATATCGCCCAATGTTAGATGATCCCAACTTTGCGCTGAGTCGTGGTAAAAGATTATTGACTGCCGACAGCGCTCTCATATCGCGAGTCCTCTTATGGCGCATTATCGAGTGAAAATAATGAGGATTCCTCCTGTTGCTATGTATGGCATTATGATCAGCTATGGTAAATTAAATTTAAAATAAATTAGTGTATATGTGCAGGTTTTAACTTGTCATCTAAAGGTGGGGTGGGGGTGGCCCTCAACAAGTGAATGTTGTTGTCTCAAGCTCAACTTTACGGGATAGCTGTTGAGTATTTTGAAAATAATTTGACTGGAAACTATTGCTGCAACAGTTTCCAGTCAAATTATTTTCCAAATATTCAACAAAAAATGTGCTGCTGTAATGAAATTCATATGTGGCTTGCATCCTGAAAAACACTGAGCCACTCCTAGACAATATGCGGTTCCCAGAGCCACTCTTAGACAATATGCAGTTCCCAGAGCTACTCCAAGACAATACGCAGTTCTCAATCTAGATTTTGGGACTATATACTCTCAAAAAGTCCCTTTATAATGAGAAATCTGTGTATGTGTGACACACTGTGTGTTTGTGTGTATGTTGATATTTCTGGCTATAATATTAAATTAAGGTAACTCCTATGATCTTTTAATAGTGTTTTTGATAGGATAGCTGTTGAATATTTTGAAAATAATTTGACTGGAAACTATTGCTGCTTAAAGCAGCAACAGTTTCCAGTCAAATTATTTTCAAAATATTCAACAAAAAATGTGATGCTGTAATGAAATTTTGTCTGTGTGCGCGCACTGTGTTTTGATATTGTTGTGACAATTATTTATATATGCAGTTTGTTATTGTCCTCAGGTATTCCAATTTCTATCTGTGATGAGTGCTATCTGATGTTAAGTTAGTTGATTATTTAGTTAAGTGTGTGTGTACGCATGCGTGCGCACGCTGTGTTTTGATATGTTGTTTTATAAAGTTTATATGATAATATGATGAACTTAGTAACTGTGTTTGTTTTTTGTCTGATTGAGTCGTAAATTAGGTCTGGAAAATTTGAAATTGAGTCTGGAAAAAGTATGGAATTTAATTCTGCTGAAGGTATATGAACCCTGAGTTGAGTGATGGTAGTAGTAGTAGTAGTAGTAGTAGTAGTAGTAGTAGTAGTAGTAGTAGTAGCAGCAATAGTAGTGATAGTATCTACATATAAAATAGCAAGGAAAATATATATTTGTCAAAATGATATTATGCCGACATTTTATGGCGTTTTTCTAACAGATATGTTACGAGACTATTTACAAAATTACTCGATTTATGAATCATTAAAAAAATGTAACCAACAGATTTTCAGCAACAACTTGATTAATTAATTAATCAATAAGAAACAGTTTTTCATTAGTTAATCAGTGACAATTATTAATTACCAGATTGACATATTAATTGGATAGATAATTTCATGCGTGCAGCAACCTATTCCTCCCTCGCGAACATTACAAATATGAATTATTTGATTTAATGCCTTTTGGGGGCCACACAGAAGGTGGATCTTTAGGATACGTTGACCACAGATCTTAAAGGACCACACATCTTCACTCTGAATGGTGAAGAATTTCTGCTTTGTGAAAGTTCATTTGCAGGTCAAGAGATTATTTTTGAAAATTTAACACTGGAATGATTGGCTCATTTATCATGCCAGTCATTACAGTGGTAAAAATTCAAAAATAGTCTTCTTGACCTGAAGAAGCCATTTTTTCAAGACCACTGTAGAGGCTGGTCCTGTAAAGCTTAACCATTGAGACAGTTAAACTGTTAACACTCATATCAGCCAAAAAGCCTTCTGAAGTGGTCTTGAGCAATGCCCATTTGCAGACCCAGAAGACAATTTTTGAAAATTTACCATTGGAATGACTGGTTCAATAACCGAGCCAGTCATTCCAGTGGTAAATTTTCAAAAATATTCTTCTCTTGGACTGAAAATGGACATGTTCTATGAGAAAATTTAAATCTTTTTTGAACAAATTTGAGTTTTAGAGGGTTAAAGTACAACACACAAAGATGTTCATCAGACCTCACCCTCTGTTCAATAAAAAAAGTAGGAACTACAATACGGAGTCCAATTGCCTATAAAATATGCTGAAAAAATATTTTATTGAAAATTTTAAAACAATTTGCCTTAGTAGCAATGAATTCCATTTAAGAATATTTAAAATCACTTCTCAATGAACATTTAAAATCACTTCTCAATGAATATTTAAAACCACTTCTCAATGAATATTTAAAATCATTTCTCAATGACTATTTAAAATCATTTCTCGATGAGTTCATCAAATTGACATACAAGGACACCCCCCCCCCCCCCGAGTGTGAATAACAAAGAACTACTACAGTTCAGGTAAATCTAAGACATAAAATCAATTCAACTTTTTCTTTTCCTGATAAAATGTAGATCAGAGCTCTAAAAAAGTAGGAAAAATAGCATCAATGTAAAGAAAACACACGTAGAATCACTATGAGGCCTGGTCCATAGCCCAATTTGATTGGTTGTGCATGTGTAGCCTCACAGTATAGTTCATGGACTTAAATGTTTGTAATTTACCTACAGACCTTTTGTTATACAGAACAAGTAGTGACCACACCATTAAGTGAATGATCTTGTAAGTTTAAAATAAATGACAGGAAAGACTGGTCATGACTACAAATAAGGTCATGTGACGGGTAACAAACACACACTGAAGTTAACAATTGATAGCAAAAAATGTATGCAGCAAGCATAGAACAGGAACCATTCACGTCCCGATTAGACACAGAAATACACAAACTCACGTATGCATGCTCAGACTCACAAGCAGGCACGCACATGCACATGCACAAATACACGCACGCGAACAAGCAGGCACGCACAAACACATGCACGCACACACACACACACACACACACACACACACACACACAAACTGTATACATATATACACGTAAACTATAATTCTTTATATACAATAAAAAAACAATTAACTGATATGTAACCATGACAGGTGATAGACATGCAGCTCTCACTTAAACACTTACATCGCAGTTAAGATTACAATCATAATGTCATACCAATTTATTCTTTGTTAAAAAATAATGCTGTGATTTTAAGGCATTATTTTCAAGATTTTTTCAATTTAGCAATTTTTCGCAACCAAATCTTTATCCCTCAGAATTCCTTAGATATTCTGTAACTCTTTATTCTCTGTAGCTTTGTTAACCCTTTAATGGTCGAGCCGCTCGAAGTGGCTTTGCAATGGCCATGAGAAAAGTCCATTTGCAGGCCAAGAGAAGACTATTTTCCCCTGGAATCACTGGCTTGTTAATGAGCCAGCCATTCAGCGGTAAATCAAAAAAAAAATAGTCTTCTCTTGGCCTGCAAATGGACACACTGAAAATTGATTTGGATTTTCTTGCTCAATCTTGACAATGAAAGGATTAATATGTATTAGCTTAAAACTTCTGAGCTTGAAATGGAGCATTATTTTTTTTCTCTCGTCTCCGATCGTATGTTTTGGGTGGGAATTTTCGTAAAACAAAACATGCTCTGGCCTAAAGATCAGAATCATAATATTACAAAAGTTAATTATGCCAGCTGTTACTAAAAATTATTCTTAATAGAGGGGGGGGGGGGGGGTGAGGTGGGGGTACTCAATCATTTAATGTCATAGAGAAATACATCACACATGTTAGCTGACATCACAATGACATAGCACCATGACGAAAACCGAAACATCTGTCATGAAAGTGTACGAATTATATGTCTTTAACCCTTTAATGACTAAATTTGGTCAAGAAAATTAAAAAATTTCCTAATTGAATGTTTATTTGCAGCTGAAGAAGACTATTGTTGAAAATTTACAACTGGAATGACTGGCTCGATTATCGAGCCAGTCATTCTAGTTGTAAATTTTCAAAAATAGTCATATCTTGGCTTGCAAATGGATATTCATCAGTACCACTGTAGAAGCCAGTTTCGGCCGGCTTCAACATGAAAGGGTTAATAACTAATTTATAATTTAATGAACTTTAAAAAAAATATTTTGAAGCTAATTTGACTGGAAGCTGTTGCTGCTATAGCTAAATTAATTTCAAAATATTCAACAGCTTAATTGTATAACTACATTAAAATTGGGATTTTGTGAATTCAGGTTTTCAAAGTATAGAAATAAATTCCAACAGACCTAAAATGTGGGCGGAGCTTAACTAGAAATGGGCGGAGCTTAACTAGAAATGGGTGGGGCATAGCTAGAAATGGGCGGGGCATAGCTCGAAATGGGCGGGGCATAACTAGAAATGGGCGGGGCATAGCTAGAAATGGGCGGAGCTTAACTAGAAATGGGCGGAGCTTAACTAGAAATGGGCGGAGCATAGCTAGAAATGGGCGGGGCATAGCTAGAAATCGCTCCTTCCATTGCTACCAAAGGAAATAACAATTTCTAGTAAAACCATTTTCCAAATTATGATTGAAATAAATATGACCGATTTCTGATTTTTTAATGAATTAAAAAAAATTACTCAAATTAAAACTAATGAATACTTTGTAAATAGCTATTTTTTAAATCATGATTTTAAACGATATCATCTTCGATGTACAGAATAATCATTCATCGCATCTGTACGAGTTAGAAATATCAAGATCTAATATTAGTTATCGGTGGTAATATTCATTGGTTATAATAATAATAATAATATTCAGCAGTTATAGTTAGCATAACATAATAATTTTGCTTCCACAGTACTTAGTTCATTACTTGAGCATACGTTGCGACGACATTATATATATATATATGTTATCTATACAATTATACAGGATGTATATTTCTATGTATATATTAATAAACAAATTCTCTTACATTATAGCATTATTTGTAGGATGATTAATTGCCTCATTGTAAACATCTTATTTAAAATATTTAAACAGTTTGAAATCAAATAAATTTTCGAATAGAGAGTAAATTTTGTGACACCAATTTATTAAAGGATTACTTTCAAACCTTTAACTGTCTGACTGCTGCAAGCAACTAGGAAATAATTTCAATGGGCAATAACTCTGGAACTGCTCAATATTTTGAAAACAATTTGACTGAAAGTTGTTGGTGGCTCAGCCACCAACAACTTTCAGTCAAATTGTTTTCAAAATATTCATCACAATGAGAGCTAAACCACATGGAAAATGTAGTCTGCAGAAATTCAGTGGGCAGACAGCTAAGCTAACAAGGTGTGGTAAAACAATCAACACAAATGAATAAAAGCAACTTAGTGGCGCAAAAGACATGTTCGTTTTCTGCAGCTAGAGATTTGGAGTTTGGATACATGGTTACACTGAGTCTACGCAGACCTAAACATGACAAGTGCTTAGCCTAGTAACTTTTAATGTATCAATACGCAGTCTCCTAAAGGTCAGCTGCCGAAAACAGACATAGATTTGTACGACTATATTTCTGATATCGGTTAGTATTACATCCTTAAAGATGGCATGCCAGCCTTAAGTACTACCATATAGTACTTCAAATTTTAACTGTCTGACGCCTGCAAGACACCAGACAATAATTTCAATGGACAATAACTATGGATCTGCTGAATATTTTGAAAACAATTTGACTGAAAGTTGTTGGTGGCTTAGCCACCAACAACTTTCAGTCAAATTGTTTCCAAAATATTCAACAGATCCATAGCTAAAGCCCATGGAAAATGGAAACTGCAGAAATTCAGTACGCAGACAGTAATATAGCATGTCATCTTTAATACAAGTCAGTGTATGGATCACATTTCAAGATGTAACTCTCACCCATATATCCATCATCGCGATGCGATTGAATGAACTGTAAACAATGATTAATGGCTTTTTAAAGTGTATATTTCATAAAGAATTTTTCAGTAACTTAACACTAATTTAGATTAATTATTATTGAGTTTAAAAATAGAGACTAGCATTACACACAATGGAGGAATCCAGTTTTGGTTATGCCTGTCCATCTTTAGCTAAGCTCCACGCACACTTCGCCCATGTCTGGATCAATCCATCGATCGCTGAACTCCCTGACTATCAATTTCCAGAAACAATATAGGTAATGAATATTTAGAAACTAATTTGACTGGGTGCTGTTGCTGCCTAGATAGTAAAGCCATACAATTCGTACAACCATAAGCGTTTAAGATGGACTAAATCGAGTCATTCATGACGTAATCGATTATGACGTCAGCCTACACGACGCATAGTTGATCGACATCATAATGACTGAGAAACTGGATTCCTCCATTACAGTGAAATTGTATCAGTATTTGAAACGACGTTGCTCGTAAAATACAATTCAAACCATTACATCTACCTTCCATAGTTCTACCATGGATTCAACGACCAATCAGATACGTTGACAGGATCTGCATGGTTATCGAGCCCATGACAGAGTAAGGGAAGTAATAATTATGCAATCTCTTAGAGGGGGGGGGGGGGGGAGTTTTCTAACATTTATAGATATATGTAAAATAAAGTTTGGTTCTACACGCTATTAAATAGCATGATTTAGAGCAATGAATATTATGCACAGTTTTGGTGTAACAGAAACAATAGCTCCTAAAGAGATGGGTCTTAAAACAGGTGCCCTCGTGTCAGAACCACCAGGTATTGGTTCTAAAGACAGATGGTCCTTCTATAAGCTTAGTGCGTATTATTGGTTTTAGAGAATGATTCTATGGTATAGGCCAGAAATAACGTAATGTGTTTCCAAAACAAATTAAAACGTACTGTTGAATATTTTGAACATAATTGAATCGGAAGACTGCTGCGTTCGGCAGCAATGTTGTCATACAATCCAATTATGTTCAAAATATTCAACAGAACATTTCTTACTAAGTAACATGTTTCTGTTTTTGTTTTCGAAACATCTTAACTTATTTATGAGCCATGCTGTAAAGGTGTGTGGTCCTTAATTAAGTTTAGAGTGTATTATTGGTTTTATGATGATGATGATGACGATGACAATGTACAAGGTCAAGTTATCAATATATATTTATCTATATACATATGACTAACATGGCACCGTTGTTGTTTGTACATACATATATATGGTATTTACAATGATCATAGCTACTTTGTGAAAATATTAACAATACAGTCAAACCTGCTGTAACAAAGAACTGATAAGTGGTCACAAAAGACAGGTGGTTTCTTAACACAAGTAACCACCTATCGTAACTTCTGGTGTCAACAGTGCCTCAAAGTGCTCAAAATGCTAACCATAGCAACTAATCCTCAAATGTTCAAATTTTTAAGACTATTTTTTGTAAATTTACCACAGAATTTTAGCTTTTTTTGTTCTGCAAATAGATATTCCTCAAGGCTAATGGTTAACCCTTTCATGTCGAATCCGACTAAAACAGGCCTGTGCAGAGATTTTGAGGAATGTCTCCATTTGCAGGTCCAGAAGACTATTTTTGAAATTTTGCCACTGGAATGATAATCGAAATAAGAAAACATTTAAATTTTTTGATCAGATATACCGGTAGTCATTAATGGGTTAATATTTAAGAGAATTCAAAATTTCGCTTATCCAGTTTCAATTTGCACCCAGATTATTTTTGGAAAACTTATCACTGGAATGACCAGCTGGTCATGCCAGCGGTAAATCTTCAAACAACCTTCTCTTGGCTTGCAGAGGTCGCTTTTGGCCATTAACCCTTACCACTCCGATGTCAATATTCTATCTTTTACTGTGCCAATGGCAACGAAACTGGTGCACATTTTTCAATTACTCTGATGTTGTTGCTGTTGTAGTCTATTACAGCAACATCTTTCACCAAATTTGTTGAAAAATTAACACCAGTTCATCTTTTAAAACAATTCAAAATTTCAAATTTTGACATCACAGTTGTAATGGTTAAATGGTTAAGGAACCAGTATCTTTTGGACCCCTCACAAAGGTGGTCGCTCAAGCAGCTTTGACTGCAGTCACAATGTCTAACAGTTAGCAATGGTATACATATATTGTTGCATAGATTGACAGGTGGTGATATTATTGGCCATATTATTCAATAAAAAAAAAAAATAACAATAATAACAATCAGAGATTAATATAGACGATATCCCCGCCACGATACACCTGTATGCAGATTGGGCATAGAATTTATATACACATACATTGGTTAAAGCTATGAAAATTTATCACACAGAAACCAATATTTTTTTTTAAAGATGTCTATTCACAGGTTTGGATTTAGTTTAAAGTACAGTTTGTTAGCCCTTTAATGGTCAAGCCGGCCAAAAACCGGCCTCTGCAGTAGACATGAGGAATGCCCATCTGCAGGTAGAGAGAAGAGTATTTTTGAAAATTTAACACTGGAATGGCTGGCTCACCAGACATTCTAGTGGTAAATATTCAAAAATACTCTTCTCTTTATCTGCAGATGGACATTCAATAAGGACATATTTCTAATTTTCGTGACCAAATTTGACCAGTAAAGGGTTAAAGTACTGCCCACTGAGCACCAAATCCATGAAGAAACACACACAGGAATTTACTAGATATCTGCCTGATAGCCATAGTGGATTGCTATGATGGTATCTAAATAGTGTTTATTTATGTAGATGACCGCATGGTATAATGATGATAAGAGAATCACGAGCGAGGTGTGTAACAAATAGCTTGCCTGCATGTATTCTGTTGCTAAACTTCCATGAATTAGCAACAGGTATAGGCAGAGCGAGGAGGGAGTGAGGGGATAGCAAGAGGGAGGGAAGTAGCATGAGAGCTAGATTAAAAGCAGGAAGAAAAGTGACAGAGGCAGGCAGGCAGGCAGGCAGAGAGAGAGAGAGAGAGAGAGAGAGAGAGAGAGAGAGAGAGAGGATAACAGTAATGAATCGAGATGATAAGATAATAAGAGGAGAGTGAAGAAGCCCACACCTTTACACAGATTATCATACAGACAAGCTATTCCTTATCACTTACATCCTCTGATTATGTTGGCCAGAGCTTACAATGTCATATAAAGACCAGCAAAACTCTACAGACCAAGCTTCAGCGTGCACCTCTCCACATTTCTTAACACTTTAAGGGATTAAGAAAATGACAAATTGTGCTTACTGAATGTCCAATTGCATGCCAATTGAAGATATTTTTCTTAGTTTACAACTCGAATAAACGGCTCAGTTAGCGAGCCAGTCATTCCACTGGTAAAATTCCAAAAATACTTTTTACTTATCCTGCAAATGGAAATTCCTAACCACCACTGAAAACGTGCTGCTGTTCGCTGGCTTGACCATAAAATGGTTAACTTCCTCGCATAAGAATACTAGCCTAGCTCTAATTTGGATGTATAGAAAATGTGTCACGACAGATAAATTGTTCAAACACGATGATTATCTTGGGAGCACGTTGACAAATAGTTAATGCGGATAATGACAAGGAGTATGGGCTTGTTAAGTATGAGGTCACTGCGTGTGATTCACAACCCGGAAGTGTGTATTTTGTTTTGTTACATCACACGTGTGTATAATGTCATCATTTGATGCTAACCTTTTAACTCTCAAATTCTTTCAAGAAAATTTCAATTTTCTCATGGAAAATGTCCATTTAAAGACCAAGAGAAGACTACTTTTGAAAATTTTCCCCTCGAATGACTGGCTCGGTTATCGAGCCCGTCATTCCAGTGGTAAATTTTCAAAAATAGTCCTCTCGGCCTGCAAATGGAGATTTCTTGAGACCACTGCAGAAGATGTTTTTGTTTAATGTGAGTGTTAAAGGGTTAAACAAAAACATTTTTTGTGTATTTAACAATCGAGCTGAACCCGGAAATACGTCATCACTTAACAAGCCTATAAGTAGCGTAACACAACTCATGATGATGAATCTACGTAACACATATCTAAGATCAGATGTCAATCATGTGTTTCAGATCTGTATCTCCCATAACAATGATAAAATGGTTTGTACGGTAAAGCGATATCGATAGTGTTTGTGGGCGAAAGTAATGCTCTAACAATGTTAATGTCTATATAGATATATATTGTACTTATGTATATATTTTGTGCATTAGAACAACATTAACATTGATCCCGCTATTGCCCCGATGTAAGAGATCATAGTCAATCCTACTCACAGCGCCATCTGGTCAAGGGGGACAAACAATGGTAGTTAAGCAAATTGGTGCGTCGCAGATACAAACTTGATTAAAAATATTTTCTCAGTAAATCAAAATAGATATCGCAACAAGGCCCACGATGCTCATTACTTAGGTTGAACTGTGCATTTAATTAATTGAGCATATTTTCTATCTAGTGGTTTATGCCATTCTTTAATGGTTCAGATTTGTTAGGAAAATTTGAATTTTTGCTCAGAGAATGTCTATTTGTAGAGCAAGGAGAAGATTTTCCACTATTATCGAGCCAGTCATTCCAGTGGAAAAATTTCAATAATACTCTTCATTTCACATGCAAATGGACATTCCAAGACTTTTTAAGAGGCAGATTTTTGGCCAGATTGACCACTTTTAAAGAGGTAATTTGGGGGAGATAACTTTTCGAGTTGGCTGCTTAGCTATTTAAGCGCATATCTATAAGAATTGTGATTGGGAACCAAACAGAAAAAAACACACCCAATAGGTCAAAGACCGTGAGAAAATCTTGCATGAAAATAAATCTTCGATATATGGTAACTGGCGACCATATTTGATGAGTATCTGTTAGATCCATTGATCAAACCATGTTGAAATAATATGGTCTTTGAGGTGTAGATCTGTTAAATTCATATATGAGTGGTAGCGTATGTTCAATTGAACGCATGTATTTTTGTGCAAATTCATAAGAAAACCCCAATAATCAGCACTTTTTCAAGTTTCAATAGATCGTAATTCTGTGATAATTCGCCGTATTAACACAATTCTGATGAACCTGGTACATTAAGTTAATAATAACATTCTTACAAATTTTAGTGATAAGATATGCCATGTATTTTCTTATAGGCTATTATAGCTGAACAATTTAACCCTTTAGTGGTCATGTCGGCCAAAACCAGCCTCTGCAGTGGTCTTGAGGAATGTCCATTTGCAAGCCAAGAGAAGACTATTTTTGACAATTTACCACTGGGATGCCTGGCTCCATAACTAAGCCAGTCATTCCAGTGGTAAATTTTCAAAAATAGTCATTTCTTGGTCTGCAAATGGACATTCAATAAGCAAACATTTTGGTTTTCTTGACCAAATTTGAACAATAAAGGGTTAATGGTTGATTTGTCAAGATAATTTAAATATTTGATTACTGAAGGTCAATTTGCAAATCATAGAAGAGTATTTTTGAAAATTGTCTAGTGGAGTGGAATGACTGGTTCTGCAGGGTTCATACAGCTGGCAGGTTTTCTTATTCAAGGACTTTTCAAGGACTTTCAAGACCCAAAAAGTTTACTTCTTAAGGGCTCAGAACCGGCATCCCGGACAAAGTGAGGATATGACATCGGTGCAAAATTTCATACAGCTTACCTTTAGAACCTTTCAAATTAGTTTGAATTTTGGAACGTACTTGGTTCCAGATAGATTTTGCCAATCAAATTGCCAATCAAATTTTCTTAAATCTTTATTTACATCAGTATGTGAACGTTTTTTGCAGACAGTAAAAATCACATGGGAGGAAATGTTGATTTTCAAGGGCTTTTCAAGGCAGATGGGTGAAATTCCAGTACTTTTCAAGACAAATTTCAAATTCAAGGCTTTTCAAGGCAGGTGCCAAAATTCAAGGCCTTTTCAAGTTTGTACGAACCCCGTTCTGTTACTGACCCAGTCATTCAAGTGGTAATATTTCTAAAATACTCTTCTCTTGACCTGCAAATTGACTTTTGGTTGGCATGACAATTAAAGGGGCATCTTCACAGTTTCAATTATTTTGAAAATCTTCATTCATAATTTTTCACAGGTGTACACAGTTAAGCTTCATACTTCATATTTTGTTGACAGAAGACATGATATTGCTACAGTATAAACCAACCAAGCTGATCTCTCAAAAATATTTTTACTTCAACCAATGTTATAGACCTTCAGTTTTCACTCTTCGGGTTGGAGTTCATGACCTATAATAATACCCAGAGGTCTCACCACCGTACATGTTTTACGCGTTAGTGCTCGTGCTGTGTCTCACATGTATGTAGAGACTTTCGAAGAATATAGTCCATCAATCACGTCTACGCATTCTTATCACATGTAATCTAAAACTTGATGATGCGTTATGTAACAAGATATTCGCGCAAGAGATACAAAGACGAAAGATCTGACAGAACACGAGGATAACCTGCCAAGCATAATTATGTTAACATGTTTGACCAGCAGATTTTGAGAATAAACTGCCGAGTGCCCTCACGTTAACATATTTGACCGACACACATGCTAACCATCTAATGGTAAAAAAGAACACTAGCTTCTGCAGCGGTCAAGAGAAATATGCACTTGCAGGCCAAAGGAACACTTTTTTCATATTTGCCACTGGATGACTGGCTCGCATGATTGATCTAGTCAATCTAATGGTAAATTTTCAAAAATTCTCCTCTTTTTCCTATAACGTCTCAGATGAACAGTTATAGCACTTTGACCTAAAGATTATTATCCAACAGCGTGAAATAAAACATCTAATTATTATTCCGACACCGCTTAATCTCCAACGTTATTCCAGCATCTGTTACATCTCCTGCTGACGCGTAGCGATAGCATCAGGCACGATATGTTGTGTTAACATACTCCGCAGAGGAAATAACATGTTAATTTACATGTTTAACGTGTAAGTAAATCACAAATAAACAATGTGCAATAGTCACACAGAAAGATATGCAAGTAACACACCTCACTGTTGCTCTACTACTAGACCGTCGACTCAGTGGGTCTGCGATTTAATGGAGTCCTCTCTGCCGGATATTTAACATCACAATCATTGTAATATTTATGAGCATCTATATACACTGGCTGAAAAACGCCATTTGGCTCCGAATCAAATGGATCGTCTAACTGATCGAAGTATTCTGGATTATCGATTGTACAAACTGGCTTGCCCATCGACATATAATTCTCCCCTCCGAGTGGCACCGGCTTCGGTTTTGTTGGTGGCACTTCGTTTATCTCATTGTAATACTCTGCAAAGAACAAATGAGAGATTAATTACAAACTAGAAATTAAAATTTAACTGAAAAACAGCCAATAAATCTAAATTATAACAAGTTTTGATCAGATGCCCCCCCCCCCCCACCACCACCAATGGCAGCAACAGCTTTAAATGTTAAAGACATACAAGTCCTACAACGTGTCGGCCAATTGCCTATCACATAGTTGATTATGTCAGATGATGGATGGATAAACTGGAAAGGTCCATTGCAGGCATACAGAGACAGACAGACAGACAGATGGATACATACACATATGCGCACAGACACAATGACGGAAGTAAAAAATACCACCCCCACCCACCATTTTCGTAGTGGGTGGATGGGTGGGAATATAATCTACATTACGTAGTAGAAATTGTATCCAGGAACAAATGCACGAGACAGAACCTGAAGTGTAAATAATGTTCACAAAGCAGGAATGGTAGATAAGAGACTGTACACCCACATTCTTATTGAAACATAACTGATATTCCATCTTAAAAAGAAAATCTTTCTAAAGTATAACTCAGAAATAAATAATTATGTTTCCAAAACAAAAAATAAAATGTACTGTTGAATATTTTGAGCATAATGGAGGATTCCTGTTGCTGAGGCAATCGTATGAAATCATAATCAACTACGTGGCATGTAGGCTGACGCTATAACCAAATATGTCATAGTTCATCAAGAACGAATACCTAATTGATGACGGACTAAAAGTAGCTGTATGGATTGTATGTATTTACTATTTAATAAACATTCCGTTGAATATTTTGAAACTAATTTGACTGGCTGTTGTTGCTTCCATAGGCAGCAACAGCACAAAGTCAAATTAGTTTCAAAATATTCAACATCTTACATGTATAGTTTTCTGGAAATTGAGATTCAGAGAGTGCAGGGATCGCTCGATCCCAACATGGGCAAAGCATGGGTGGACCTTATCAAGAGATGGGCGCGGCATAGCTAAAGCTGAATTCCTCCTTTGGTTTGAGAAACATCATAAAATCATGACAGGTTTGATTCCACGTACACACCTTTGCTATCTACAAGATCCATATATGCAGCGGGGTTTGTGGACTTAGGTTGTAAATAATCATCTTCATCAACAGGCAGGCGTCTAGGTGGACCGTCAACGGGCAATGGTGGCGGCGGTGATGGTGGCATATCTGGATAACCATTCAACAAACCGTGTCCTTTCTCATCATCGTCTGGAGCTACAAGGAGTGAGACACAAAAACAAATAAAATACTACAATGTGCAGTCGATGGCACTCCATCACAAATCACCATGCTTTCACCAACTTTTATGTTAAGCCCCACCCATCTACCACTACCTCACTATTGCATACTCACCATGTGGGCTGTAATGTAAACATTGTCTCAGAATCCGCAGAATATGTGTAACTAACATTTCATATTTCTTTGAATTCTACAAACTTTGACCTTCTGCCCCCCCCGGGCCATTTCCAAAATGTAAGAAATTTGACAGATTGACCAACAGACAGACCGACATACACTAGTTGCAAGCTACAACTAGAATTTTTGTTTGAAAAGGTGATCCTTGCTATCCCAAGGTGATTTGAAAAATGAACAGAGCAGATATTGCATTCGACTGTCTGTCTGTTTGTCCATCCATCTGGCGATCTCCAGAGACAGCCAGTTTGGTGGAATTCAATTAAATTTGTTACCCATATGATTGCGGACTACAACATTATATTTACATAAGGCTTCGCCCCAAATGGTGGAGGTGGGGGGAAGGATGGAGGTAGGGGGGAAGGATGTAGGTGGTGGGGGTGGTTCAGAAAGTAAGTTGGCAGAATTCAGACAAATTTGGTATGATAGTTACCCATATGATTGTGAATCGAACACCGTTATTAAGCTCTGCCACCGGGGTGAGGGGGGGGGGGGGCAGACTCTAAACAAATTTGATATGTAAGCTATTCGTATGATTGCGGATTGTGAGGCTCTGTTTATATTACACCCCCCCCCCCCCCCCCAACTCAATGTACGCCCCTGCCTATTGGCTATTAGGGATGAAGTTTAGGGATGAGAGTTCATATGCTAAAAATGTACTTACATTTATCTATTGATATGCTAATGAATGTCTTTACATTTATCTATCGATATGCTTAATTGAGGATGAATGTCCATATATTTATCTATTGATATGCGAATGAATATCTTTATCTACTGATATATTTATGAATTTATTTACATTTATCCATTGGTATGCTAATGAATGTTCTTACAATCATCATTATGTTAAGGAAGGTACTTTTATGTATTTATCAATATGCTAATGAATGCCTTTACAGCCATACATTGATAAGCTAATGAATATCCTTACAATTATCCATTGATATGTTAATGCATTCCATTACATTTTTCTATTGATATGTTAATGATTGTCCTTATATGGATTTATTGATATGCTAATAAATGTCTTGATATATAGATATGCCAATTAATGTCTTAATTTATTCATTCATATGCAAATGAATGTCATTACACTTATCTATTGATATGCTAATGAGTGTACTCACATTTATCCATGTCTGGCATGAGCAAGTTCATTGGATCGGAGCTATATCGTGTGTTGTCACTATCACCATGTCCTTTAGTAGGAGACTGTCTCCGCCTGGCAGCAGCAGACTCTAAATGACCATACCGTTTTTCTCGTCGTGGATGACTGTGACCAGTAGCGCCACCATCCTTTCCTTTGCTGAACTGTTTTGGATCTGCAGTTGATGTGGATGTTTCTGGCTCATCAGGGGTTAAAAGCGGCTAAGAAAGATAACAGGAAATGTTGGAAATTTACTTGTTATATTGAGGCTTTAAAAATAAGCTAGCAAGATATATTCAGCCAGGCCATTAGCTTGTCCAAATTTGGGTACCCCACTGATTTGTTTGTTTAGGTGCTTAACCCTTTAATGGCCAAGTCGGCCAAAACTGGCCTCTGTTAGGGTCTTATGGGATGTCCATTTACAGGCCAAGAGACTACAATTTTTGAAAATTTACCACTGGAATGGCTGGCTCGATAACCGAGCCAGTCATTCCAGTGGTAAACTTTCAAAAATTGTATTCTCTTGGACTATAAATGGACAGTCAGTCAGTAGATATTTAAATTTCTTTGACCTAATTTAACCAGTACAGGGTTAAAATTAATCCAGATTAACCACTAGCCTACTGACTACATACAAGTTCTGTTCTCTTTAGTAAGCATCTACTAGACATTACACGATTCAGTACTTACAAAATGTACTTTGAGAACAGTGTTGCTGTTGTCCAAAACTGAAACATTATTATTATTATTATTATTATTATTATTATTATTATCATTATTATATCATGTTGCCACTGTGTGAGTACTGCGGTTGGTGCTATCTGTCTGTTTATCCAAAGCATATCTCAGGAATACTACAGGGTAGAAACACCAATTTTGGTACATACATTCATATTAGTAGTGGCTAGAGAAATCTTGGGGTTAAAAGGTAAAAAGATTGTGGTTACGGGGTCAATTAGTACATATTGGAATACACATTTTCGTTAATAGCGCAGCAATGCAGGAAGGTAGAATCACTAAATCCGTATTATACATTCATATTGTGGTTGGCTGGAATAAAATTTTTGGGTCGCGGAGTGAAATTCCGAAATACACATTTTTAGCCATAAATCGGGAATGCAAGTATCACCAAATTTGGCACATGCATTCATATTTCAAGTGGCTAGTTGTTCGATGAGTTTCATGACAAAGCATTAATTATCTAGGTCACGGGGTCATGAAGTGCATACCGGAATACACATTTTGGCCATAACTCTGGAGTGCAAGGCAGCATCACCAGGTTTAGCGCGCACATTCATATTACAGTTTATGAATGCTTGAAGTTTGAGGTCAACGGATCAACTATCTAGGTCACTGGGGTTAAGACAGAGTCCAAAAGCATGAGTCAACATCTCCCTCGAGTCCATTCGAATTATTCCGACTATTATTTATTTATTTAATTCCTTTTGTATGGGAACTGATGTAAGTTTGAAACCAGTGTTGCTGTTTCCCAAGACATCTACATCTTTCAGCAACACAAAATTTCACCATATCCTTAACACCTATGATATGACTTATCCATTATGATAGCCCAACGGTTATTTCATGGTATCCCTGTCAGCGTTAGAAGAGAAATTGTCTCAAGACCACCACCCATATTTCTAGCAATCCTTGCCACTCAGGACTAGACTTACACGTGTCATACTTGTCACTTAGTGGGTGAGTTTCCGGGTGTGGAGTCCAGAAATA
This sequence comes from Chaetoderma sp. LZ-2023a, assembly GCA_034401795.1. NCBI lineage: Eukaryota > Metazoa > Mollusca > Caudofoveata > Chaetodermatida > Chaetodermatidae > Chaetoderma > Chaetoderma sp. LZ-2023a. The sequence continues at coordinate 53,489,966 of CM067359.1, read as the reverse complement.
GTACAAGCAAATAACTACTCGCCTTAGTATATATATCTTTAACCCTTTACTGATACAAATTTGTCAAGCAAATTAAAATTTTTGCTCAGTGAAGCCTCCAGCCAAAATAGGGGTGATTTCAATGATAAAATTTCAAAAATAGTCTTCTCTTGACATGTAAATAGATATTTCTTAAAACTACAACAAAGGCTGGTCTTGGTCGGTGTAGCACGGATCGACCGGACGGGTACCGGCCATCCCAGCTGAGCTGGATACGGAACGGCTATTCCGGATTCGCTCCAAGCACGGCACCCCCCCCAACCCCTGGGGTAGGATAGTATGTGTATATAAGCCCTATGAGGTTTTCGTTAAAAATGGCTAAGTCCGTTAAACCATGTGGTGCGCATGTGCGCACGTCAAAGCTTCCCTGACAACACGTCTCGGAATTGGAAGCGAGTGCATGCTTATAGTGTACCGAGTCGGTACTCGTAAATGTCTTAAACTATATCGTCCGCATTATTTTTGGTACCAATCAGGACCGGAATGAAACGAGGATTTCAGAACCGTTTAAATTATTAAAATCGGCACAGAAATGGCTGAGTTATTGTCGAAAATCCCGTTAAATTATTTTCAAAATATTTCTCTTGACGTCGTAATCGCGTGTATGTATAAATAAATAAGGATTGTGCTGTGCATGTGATAGGCACGTCATCACTCTGGCAGCACGCTGATTGGCTACTGCTCGGCCGCTGATTGGCTGAGGCGCCTGGCTCTGACGTCACGAGTAGTATAAAAGGGATGAAAAATCAAGAATCAGGAGCATCGCCAGTGTGGAAGCCGGCCCGCGCAGGATGACTGGACTATCAGGATAGACGTGTGCAACTGCTAACCTATGGTGATTCCAACATCATCCGGTGCCATTCAGATTTCAGCTCTTCCGCGGTGGTAAGGAGTCCTCGGCTTCCACAGTTTTTGTACACCCCCCGATGGCCACCCGGGGGGTAATAAACTAACTTAAAGTGATAACTCCCGCATCCAGACCTTTCTAGGGGAGTCTTTCCATTGGAGGGCTGTGCGGGCCCGGATGTAATTCTACGGAATGTAGAGCTGATGGTGATTCTTGGTGCATGACTCGCCGGATCTGCCAATCACGCTGAAAAGTGGACTTCAAACTCCGCACTGCATGTCATGTGTGATTTAATTAACTTTTCGACCACAGTCTGGGTGAACTTTGCCTGGTGCGCCGCAAGAGCTATGTGATGTACCCCACACTGTGTGCCTGTTATTGTACATGCATAATAATATATATTAGCCCTCTCTGTTAGTGGGCAACTTCAAACTTTCATACTACCGTCGCTGGACGGAAAGCTTTACAACTACTGTTTAAATTATGTAACAGCTAAGAGACTATCTAATGGACATCTCCTGAACTGTTCCATTACCTGTCCTGAGAATATGCCGTATCCGACCTGCCTGGAGAAGTCAGCTTGCGGAGACCTGCCTGCGTATACTTGCCTGTGGATGTCTTCCTGTGGAAATCTTTCCAGCCTTAGAGATTGTGCCTTCTCGCGCTCAGTAACTTGTGAACTTGTTCCATACAGATGACCAGTAGGTACTCAAGTAGCTATACTATTGAACATATAATTATTTCCGTATATGGTACTGATGACTAATAGGTACCTTACCGGTCTTATGACTGCATTCTTATAATTTCTGTTTTACTGTGAATACTATCCTTGTTTACTGTGGGTGCTTTCAACTAGCCGCACCGTAAGGTCTAGTGACCTGTGATACTTCATAATTATCATATTCATTATCATCGTATCTGTTAGATTGTGTATTGGTTAGTTGTGTATATGGCAAGTAGCCATCTAGTTAATATGTTTTGTCTATTTATAAAAACTCTAAACTGCAGTACGCTAGGAAATACTATACAGCAACATATATATCCGCATCACGATTCCCGCCAGCATCAATTTTACACTCAGGTCGCTGATCATGCTGTAAATGTTTGAGCCTGACATGCTACCAACTAAACCTGGCTATTCAGCTCGATAGGATAGGTTTAAAGTGGTTAGGGACAATTTCTCCGTTAGAGACACATAGTGTACGCCTCTTTTCTGGTTGTTGTGGTAATGTATCTCCATGCAGCGGCATGGTTGTGTAAAATTGCCGTTAGCTATAGGCTCTCATACTTATTGAATGATTGTCTCTTTTCGCGATCCACCAGCCGTATGGCTTATTCATTGTCTGGATTCCCAATCGAATTTTGACCGGATCCGACCCTGGGAAACTATCGGAGATTTCCGAGCAGTGATAGTTAGTGCCAATTTACATACACGTCGCAACCCCCCCCCCCCTCCCCGTATCTTTGGATACTTGTTAGTTAGATACCCCTGCCAAAATAGGAAGCACCGCGAAATTATAATAATATTAATTGATAGGTTGTAATATCGGCCTGCAGCGCATCTCTGGGCATCATGGAAAATAACCCTAACGACAGGTCAAATGTTAGCTCCGTAGCACGCGGTGACGGACGAGATGCGGATCTCCATCCAACTCGTTGCACTGTCTGGGTGAGGTCTTAGAGCACACCACGCCCTCACAGGAAGGATGCTAGCGATGGATATCCGTCTCTCCATCCCCACCATAATGACATGTCAGTATTTAAATTTGTTTATGTGACCTGTGAAACTTGTCTGGCGATGTTATATGTGGTTGCGGGGCCGGGTAACTGGATCGTTATTTGATTCGGGAGCTTTGTTCCGTAACATGTATGCACGCCATCCTTGGAGGTAGATGCTATGCGGGGCATCTGCACCCAACGGATAAACGTATCTAAAGTTAGGTAGTAAGCCCTGCCACTTGCAGCCAAAGCTTTGTTTTCGTTACTAACAACCAATTGGTAGGTTAGGATGTAGCAGAAGGCCCGCATAAATAAAGCGGCAACTACCAATGCAGTAACCTTGGAACTACATAAGACGGTGACCTGGGAATTCTTCGGAAATCGTTCATCCTGTCTTCAAGTAAACCAGTGTGCATCACATTAATTATGGCTTCAGTAGGATTTTCAGCACGTAGCATTTTCTGTTGAACAAAAGAGTGGCCCTTTTTGCCAGCTATTTTCCTCCGCTTCGGCGTTAAGGCATTTTCCTATGATGGAGGCCCGCGCGAGGCACTTACCTATCGCAACAACAATGTTTTCCGTGTGTGTGCGTGCATGCGTGTGTGTGTGTGTGGGGGGGGGGATATACTAGTTTATATTAAACTATCTAGTGACTTCGTTGCGGAATTCTCTCTTGTGGGGATACCTCTGTGGATTCAAGGATCAGTGTGGAAAGAAGACCGAATAGCTCTATGTTGTGTATTACTGTGCTCATTTACTGTCAAATGCATAGAACTGTTTGTATAGTATTACTAAATTTATAACTATTTAATAAACACCTTATCCATTGCTCTAAATTAGAATGGACAGACATACCGGTGACACCAATAGTTGGGACGACAGCGTGTGGTTTAACCTCGGCGGCAATGGTTGCACGGCCCCACTGGAACATCAGTGTTCTACTGGCTCTAGAGGCCGGTCTTAGTACCTTCCGGAGAGACGCGATACGGGATCCGCAACCGCAAGATCCGCAGCTAGCCAGCCTTCCAGCTCATTGTGCACTTGCGGTGCGATGGAACGGAATGCTATGGCGGACCAGTGCGTACCCCCGTGAGCTCTAGTCGGCTGATGCTTAGAGTTAATTTTAACCAATATCAAGACTATTTTTTCAAATTTATCACTGGAATGACTGGCTCGATAATCGAACCAGTCATTAGTGATAAATTTGAAAAAATAGTCTTGGTCTGAAAATTGATATTTTCTAAGAGAAAATGGATCTTTTATTTCAACAAATTTGACAGCTAAAAGCATAGACCAGCACAATGACTGTCCTTAGATAGACGAACCCCCCTACCACCATCCATGTTTCTAGCATCCTTGCCCCTCAAGACTAGACTTACATGTGTCATACTGCTCTTAGTAGGTGAGTTTCCGGGTGTCGAGCTTGAGCGTGACTGTGGCTGTAGATAGTCCTCAGCTTCTACCACCTCCCCTGGTATATCCTCGGCGACGCTCATGTTGCGGATCAGATCCTCCTTATCATAGGTATGGCTCGGTAGTCGCATCAGCTCATCACCCTGTAGTTGAATAAAGTACAGGCCTGCTTATAAATAACATGCTTCCAAAACAGAAACAAAAACATGACAGTTCGCATAATTTTGAACACAATGTAAGAAATGTTCTATAGAATGTTTTGCGTTTAATTTGATTTGAAGCCATTGCTGCCTTAGCGTCAAATAAAATTAAGTCCAAAATATTTAACGGCCCCTTTTATTTTGTTTTATCAAGAGAAATTATATTTAAATTATACATTAAATATTAATCCTTTAACCCTCAAAGCTGGCCAAAACCGGCTTTTGCAATAATCTTGAGAAATGTCAATTTACAGATCAAGAGACGACTGTTTTTGAAAAATTATCACTGGAATGCCTGGCTCGATAACCCGGCCAGTCATTCCAGTGGTAAAGTTTTAAAAATATTCTTCTCTTGGCGTGCAAATGCGTATTGACAAGGCAAAAATTGTGATTTCTTCACTAATCTTAACACTTAAAGGGTTAAATAAATGTTATAATCCTAAATATTTCCAAAATTCGAGCATTTGTGCTCTGCTACAGGACAGCTCATGACTAACCCATAACTGTTTCTAAAACAAAATCAGAAACATGTTAGTTAGTAAGTTCTGTTCAATATTTTGAACCTAATTGGATTGGAAGACATCTTCAAATACAATTATGTTCAAAATATTCAACAGTACATGCTCACTTTATTTTATTTTGGAGACACATTAAGTTATTTCTGAGCTATACTGTATCTGAAGCATTCTGCTCGAGATTATCCTTGGTTCCGAGGTCAAATTTGCGCACGATAATTTCAATCATAGAAAATGTCCATTTACAGAGCAAGAAAGGCAATTTTTTTAAAACTTACCGCTAGAAAATTTTCAAAAATAGTCTGTTAGTCTGCAATTGGATAGTTACGTTATCAAGACCAATGCAGAGGATGTTTTTGGCTGCTTTGCCCATTACAGCGTTAACTTAAGCGTATTTTCACTTCCCCAACACATGATGTCCATCCCAACACCTGATGTCCACCCCAACACCTGATGTCCATCCCAACACCCGATGTCCACCCCAACATACGATGTCCACCCCAACACACGATGTACATCCCAACACACTAGGTCCACCCCCAACACCCGATGTCCACCCAATACACAATGTCCACCACAACACCCAGTATCCACCACAACACCCAGTATCCACCTCAACACCCGATGTCCACCTCAACACACGATGTCCATCCCAACATACGATGTCCACCCCAACACCCGATGTCCATCCCAACACACGATGACCACCCCAACACACGATGTTCACCCAATACACGATGTCCACCCCAACACGCGATGTCCACCCAATACACGATGTCCACCCCAACCCGATGTCCACTCCAACACGCGATGTCCACTCCAACACACGATGTCCATCCCAACACACGATGTCCACCCCAACACACGATGTCCAACCCAACACCCGATGTCCATCACAACACACGATGCCCACTCCAACCGAATGACGTCCACCCCAACACACGATGTCCACACCAACACACGATGTCCATCCCAACACATGATGTCCACCCCAACACACTATGTCCACCCCAACAAATGATGTTCATCCCAACACACAATGTCCACCCCAACACCCGATGTCCATCCCAACACCCGATGTCCACCCAACACCTGATGTCCACCCCAACACCTGATGTCCACCCCAACACCTGATGTCCAACCCAACACATAATGTCCACCCCAACACCCGATATCCACCCCAAAATACGATGTCCACCCCAACACCTGATGTCCATCCCAACACCCGATGTCCACCCCAACACATGATGTCCACCCCACCCCAACACCCGATGTCCACCCCAACACCCGATATCCACCCCAACATACGATGTCCACCCCAACACCTGATGTCCATCCCAACACCCGATGTCCACCCCAACATATGATGTCCACCCCAACACCTGATGTCCATCCCAACACACTAGGCCCAGCCTAACACCCGATGCCCACTAGAGCTGGGCGGTATTGATATGTACATGACGGTATCGGTACCATGAAAAAATACTGCGGTACCACGGTATACCATCATCTGAGCTTGAGGCATGCCACGAAATTACAAAATAAATTTCCATTTCCTTTTCACTTCCATCTCCAATCAACGGTAAATATAGGTAAAATGAATAAATCGGCTTCCTGATTTAGAGAAGAAAAACATGGCTATTGCGACTGTTTAGTTTCACGATTTTATTAGGTCACTATTTTTATTGACGTAATGTCATTCACGGGAACATCGGTCAAAGGGTGTGGTCGACTCGCTAACCATAACCTGCTGCTTGAGGCATTGGGGCGCACTATTTTCAATCTGGATTGTTCTTGCTATTAAAGCGTGCGACCAGCAAACGGTAAATTTTATTTTGGCAGTTGAACGCTTTGATAAACAGAGTCCAGACAAAATCCGTGAGTATTTTAATGGGGCGAGTTTTGTGCTCTTTTATTTCTGTTGGAGTCGTATATTCTGTTACTCGCGAAAACAGGCCTATACACATACATATAACACGACATTGAATATATCCGATTCCAAAGTTTCTGATAATTACCGAGTACCCGATGTGCAGACTCGTTACTCGTCATGCTTCACGTGAACAATGCGTGTAAAAAGCTATTTCCGCGAACTTCCGACATGTAGCCAGTTGAAAAACGAATTACAAAAACTAAAACACTATAATTTTTAGGTGTCGTTACTTAAACTGGATTTAATACTCAAAGAAATTTCTTAAAACAAGCCAGGAAAATAAAAAATAACGACTTCAACGATGCTTGTTGTTAATAAATTAGCACATGATCAAAACGGCGTGAGCAAATACCACGTTTTAGTAAATTTTCATTGATAAATTCAGCATAGTAATGTATTTTCCCATGGTCTAGTTCATGAACAACCAATCAGATACGTCTTTGCGAGATCACTGTTGTATGCAGTTTGTATATTACTTGGTTATTCTAGCTTGTTTGTTCAGTGACAAAATGCTTGGAGTAATAAATTACAAATAATAGAAACGGGAATAGGGAATAGATTATAGTGTAATTACTACCGGCGGACGGCCAGAGAATGAGTTTAGATGTTTTAAATAAAGCAATTTTACCGTGAGACTTTCAAGACGTACGTTTCTGTCTGTCATTATATTTTGTAATTGACGTCTTGATGTTTGTTTTTACAACTACCCTTTCACCTCAACTCGGCTAATAGTTAGGAATGCCTGTATTTTGGGCAATATTAGCACCTATTTACCCGTGGTCAAGTCAGATTTTATGAATTATATATTTCTCAAATATTGCTCAAACATTATGGACGGTATTCACGGTATTTGGAAATGTCAACAGTCACGGTATCGGTTCACGGTATACCGCAGTCCTCACGGTACTACCGTCAGACCGCCCAGCTCTAATGCCCACCCCCACACCCGATGTCCATCACAACACACGATGTCCACCCCAACCGAATGACGTCCACCCCAACACACGATGTCCACACCAACAAACGATGTCCAACCCAACACACGATGTTCTCACAACACATGGTGTTCACCCCAACACACGATGTACACACCAACACCCGATGTACACACCAACACCCGATGTCCATTCAACACCCGATGCCCATCCCAGCACACGATATACACACCAACGCATGATGTCCACTCAACACACGATGTCCATCCCAACACACGATGTCCACACCAACACACGATGTCCACACCAACACACGATGTCCAACCCAACACACAATGTCCACACAACACATGATGTTCACCCCAACACACGATGTCCACACCAACACACGATGTCCACACCAACACACGATGTCCACACCAACACACGATGTCCACACCAACACACGATGTCCAACCCAACACACAATGTCCACACAACACATGATGTTCACCCCAACACACGATGTCCACACCAACACACGATGTCCACACCAACACACGATGTCCACACCAACACACGATGTCCAACCCAACACACAATGTCCACACAACACACGATGTCCACACCAACACACGATGTCCACACCAACACACGATGTCCACACCAACACACGATGTCCACACCAACACACGATGTCCAACCCAACACACAATGTCCACACAACACATGATGTTCACCCCAACACACAATGTACACACCAACACCCAATGTACATTCAACACCCAATGCCCATCCCAGCACACGATATACACACCAACACATGATGTCCACTCAACACACGATGTCCATCCCAAAACACGATGTCCATCCCAACACACGATGCCCATCCGAACACACGATGTCCACCTCAACACACGATGTACACCTCAACACACCCCAACACATGATGTACACCTCAACCCAATGACGTCCACCCCAACACACGATGTCCACTCAACACACGATGTACACCTCAACACACGATGTACACCCCAATACACAATGTCCACCCCAACACACAATGTACACCCCAACCCAATGACATCCAGCCCAACCCAATGACATCCAGCCCAACACCCGATGTCCACCCCAACACACGATGCAACGCTAACACATGTGATGTCCATCCTAACACACAATGTCCAATCCAACACACGATGTACACCTCAACACCCGATGTCCATCCCAACACACGATGTCCATCACACCTGATGTCCACCCAACACACGATGTCCACCCCAACACACGATGTCCACCCCAACACCCGATGTCCATCCCAACACACGATGTCCACCCCAATACATGATATCCACCCAACACATGATGCCCACCCCAACACACTGTCCACCCCAACACATGATGTCCACCCCAACACATGATGTCCATCCCAAAACACTATGTCCACCCCAACACCCGATGTCCACTCAATACACAATGTCCACCCCAACACAAGATGTCCAACCCAACACCCGGTGTCCACCTCAATACCCGATGTCCACCCCAATACACAATGTCCATCCCAACATATGATGTCCATCCCAACATACAATGTCCACCCCAGCACCTGATGTCCATCCCAACACACGATGTTCACCCAATACACGATGTCCGCCGTCCAAACCCGATGTCCACCCCAACACATGATGTCCACCCCAACACATAATGTCCACCCCAATACACAATGTCCACCCCAACGCACAATGTCCACCCCTACACACGATGTCCAACCCGACACACGATGTCCACCCCAACACCCGATGTCCATCACACACACAACATCCACCCCAACACAGGATGTTCACCCCAACACACGATGTCCAACCCAACACACGATGTCCACTCAACACATGATGTTCACCCCAACACACGATGTACACACCAACACCCGATGTACACACCAACACCCGATGTCCACTCAACACCCAATGTCCATCCCAACACATCATGTCCACCCCAGCACCTGATGTACACACCAACACATGATGGCCACTCAACACACAATGTCTATCCCAACACACGATGTCCATCCCAACACACGATGCCCACGCCAATACACGATGTCCACCTCAGCACACGATGTACAGCTCAACACACGATGTACACCCCAACACACAATGTACACCCCAACCCAATGACGTCCACCCCAACACACGATGTCCCCTCAACACACGGTGTCCACCCCAACACACGATGTACACCTTAACACAAAATGTCCATCCCAACACACGATGTCCACCTCAACATATGATGTATACCTCAACACACGATGTACACCCCAATACACGATGTCCACCCCAACACACAATATACATCCCAACCCAATGACATCCAGCCCAACACCCGATGTGCACCCCAACACGGGATGTCCACCCCAACACATGATGTCCAACCCAACACACAATGTACACCTCTACACACGATGTACACCTCAACACACGAAGTCCACCTCAACACATGATGTCCACCCCAACACACGATGTCCAGCCCAACACCCAATCTCCACCCGAAACACACAATGTCCAACCCAACACACGATGTCCACTCAACACACAATATCCACCCCAACACACAATGTACACACCAACACCCGATGTCCACACAACACACAATGTCCATCTCAGCACACAATGTCCATCCCAACACACGATGCACACCTCAACACACGATGTCCACCTCAACACACAATGTCCACCCCAACACACGTTGCACACCTCAACACACGATGTACACCTCAACACATGATGTCCACCCCAACACACGATGTCCACCCCAACACACGATGTCCACCCCAACACACGATGTCCACCCCAACACCCCGAACTATGACTGTCTTCACGCTGCCATGCAGTTTCACTCATGCTACATAATACATGTCTTACCTTAATCACAAGATACCGTCCCGGATCACGCGCCATTTTAGAGAATTCATCGGCAAGTTCTCTGAATGAAGGCCGACTGTCTGCATCCAGCATCCAACCTATTATAGTTTACACAATCAGAATATTAGTCTAGTCAAGGTTCAGTTTGTACAAGAAAAATGTAGTACTGGAGGCTTTGGCATGCATATGTCGAGCCTTTTGATCCTTGGGACATCTTGAAAAACTTTTACATTCTACCTAATCCTCGGACTCCATTCGGATCGCTAAGTCAAACTATCCTCTGTAAGGCTCAACGAAAAGTAGACTTAGGAAAAAATAGGACTGCGATAATGAGTTAAATCATCTTGAGATTCTTCTTCCTCTTCATTTGGTTTTCCATGACTTCTAACGTGATAGAAGAATTGACTGTTCCAGTTTTAGCTATGCCCCACACCCATCTATCTAAGCTCCACCCATACCTCACTCGTCTTGGGATCAATTGCTCCTTGACTATCAATTTCCAGAAAACTGTACAGATAAGCTGTTAAATATTTTGAAATTTGATTGGGCGCTGTTGCTGCCGTAGGCAAAATATTCAACAGAATGTTTATTAATGGTAAAGACATACAATTCGTACATGTTGGACTATTAAGCGTTAAAGACGGACTATATCGACCAGGCGACCCGATGGGTCTGGCCTTATGTTTTACTAATTACATATACCTACCTCCTTGCATTACTATTGCTCTTCCCTTCTGTGAAGGGAAGCGTAGTAGGATGAATTTTTTACAGCCAATGTTTGCTGGGTATTGTGGTTACAGTGACTGAAGGCTTCTTCAGTAATCTCCATACTCTCTCTAATGATGAGATCCATAGTAATTCGCTTGAATGCTATATCTCAGAATGAGGCATGAAGAGGGTTAATCAAATACCCAGAGCCACTGAGTAGGTCATTAAGCACAATGACAACCTCATTGGCTGATAGCTATTACATGACTTTGTTGGTAGCAACCAAGACTTCATTCCTTTGACGAATCCAGTCATATAATTCAGCTTTATGCAGATCCATGAAGAGGCAGATGATCCTATCACTACTCGACTCTGAATATATGACTAAAGCTGACATTAAAAATTAACCTACATATTCTACATTATATGACGGGAAATTTCTTGCAGAAACACCCAAATATGTCAAAATCTGACATATCCGGGTATACCAAAAGGCTGAAGAATATAATGAATATCTTATGCTGAATATAACTATTCTAACAAGATATGACCATTAAAAGAAGCCTCCAGCCTGCCCCACCCCCACCCCAAAAAAAAATATTTGATAGAGGGGAGGCTTGAGATGGGCCGCAATGCAAGGAGGTAGGTATATGTAATTAGTAAAACATAAGACCAGACCCTCCGGGTTGTCTGGTCATCATTACTACATTACAACCTACCTCCTTGCATTACTATTCCTCAAATAAAGATTTCAACATTGCACAAAACCCGGGAGGCGAATTTTTGCGCAAAATTGATGTAAAAAATAGAAAGAATGACTACGAAGTTAGTGAAAACAAGTAGAGTAATATACTACAAATGACTCTCATAAATAACCCAAATAGCAAGGGTACAGAAGCAAGAAGGAGAGCAGAAAGGAGGACATTAAACGACCCCAAGAATACAAGACAGAAGAGATCATCATGCAAGAATGAAATGAATAAAAATAAAGTGTGATGAAAGAGATGATATGAAAGAGGTGAAATACCCACATGAGAAAGAATTAATGAACTCACTCATCCCAAATAAAATTTTTATACGAATGAAGATTATGAAGAAAGAGAAGATGATGATGAAGAAATAAGAGTCATGGTCCCTGAAGCTCCCCTCTGAATATTTTTATAAAAGAAGGAAGCACCAGAATCTTTAAGATGGAAATTAATAAGGCGGGGCGAACATTCGAACCTTCGAACCTTCGAACAATCGCGAACTCTGGGAAGACGAATCATATTGGAACATTTATTGGGCGAATCTTGTGGTTCGCGAACCATACATTAATTTTTTTTCGTATGTGTTTTCCATCTCACTAAAGCAAATATACGGAAATCATGACGAAAACGGTTTGCTAAGCACTTATTCTAGCTGTATACAAGTTTTTAATGATAAACCTTTATTATGACAATACCTTCCGAGTAAGTTCAACCCACACCCATGACCGCGTAATCATCCTCACTTAAATGGGTTAATTTACCGGCAAATATTGACATTACAAGCCAAGAGAATGTTGTTATCATGTGTATTACACCATCTCAACATATTCCAGGCGTATAAGGTCTACGCAGCACGCGTGCGCCGTCAAAGAAAAGGTGAACGTGACAGATTTTCTTTGTTATTTGTAAAATCGGCCATGATTTCCGAGAAATGATATAGTGTTCAAATTATTCTTCTAATCATTCTTCCATTACGTTTTCATTGGCTACTATAATGAACACTAGTCCGTATATCCAATCAAAATGCAAGGTGCATTCTCTGATTAAAATCGAGGATGTTCAGTGCGCAATTGTTACTGCCGCAAATTGGTCAATGTCGTAAAACGCTAGATATAGATATACAATTACAGTATAGATTGCGCGAAATGAACTACCAGTAAAACCGCTGTTTAGAACACTCTTGTCGGCCAACTGCGTTTATATGGGCATATTTTTTTGCAAAATTGTATGCATTCTAAGTATCTAATAATATCTTGATACAAAATCCAAGTAGCTGAGAATTTGTATGCAGCAAAGCTATTTTAGTATTTTAGCTGTTTAAACTCAAGGAGATCTATCAGATTTACATATCTGTGTTGTCTAGATGAGGTTTCCGTACTAGCCTGGTTCACTGTATCGATTATTTAACTAGTGTCGTCTGCTCAGTCGTATTGACATTTTGCTGGTGTGATTGCAAATCGATCATGGCATCAGTCAAATACAGAGAAATGCCGGCCAAACACAAGTCAAAGGTGTGGAAGTACTTTGGTTTGGCATTGGATAGTGAGAAGAAAGCGGTGTGCAAGACATGCTTTGCCTCTCTTGCCTATTGTGGTGGCACAACCAACCTAGCTGTCCATATGAAGCGCCACCATCATATAGATGTAACAGGTGAGTGCAAGTCACACCCATCCACCACCAGGCCACCCCACCCACCCACCCTTCAAACCCAAATCACCCACACACAGACACACTTGGCTTGCACACACCCACCCACCCTCATAACCACCCCACCCAAGTAACACTCACATCCATCCATCCATCCCCACCTTCAACCCCAAACCACACACACTTGGCTTGCACTTCCCGCCTTTATCTAACAAACTGAACTCAGTTTGGACAGAAATTCTGACCTAGGACACGCCTGGAAATAATTTTTTCAACAGTATTCAACACTTTGCCAGGCACCAGCTACTTAGTACTGGACATCCAGAATTTGCTGGCTGTCAACACTATTCTACTTCACAGTGTTCTTTACTAGAACGTATTAGAAACATGTCAAAAAGCATCTAAACATGTGTCAAAATGATTATGATACACCTAAGGTAGATGCATATTTTATGGCTTTGTTAACATTTGTATGCAGACTCTCTTGTTGCACACTGCAACTACTGGGACTGATTAAATCTGTACCTGACTAAATGTCAGGAAAAGGCAAGACTGTGCCTGACATTTGATAATTTGGTGCCTGACAATGTCCTTGACAGACACCTTACTGTAATTCCAGACTTGCTAGGCTAGAGGATAATGCTAATACCCATAACTTGAAAACTATCCCAATCAGCAGATAAAACATGAATTTTCGAAAGACGGCTAGCTGAAGCTATTGCTAATAACAAGGATGTTCTGAGAGTAAGATGTTTAAAACAACCAGACCCAAAAGGATTAGAGTTTACCAGCTAGGACCTGGAGAACATGGGATAGCTTTCAAAATGGAAGGGGTTACTGAAGGGAGGATGAGAATTTCCCAAAACCCTAAAGCGATCGTGAAATGTTACTGATCTTGAACCGAAGGATTATGTAGACATGTGACAAAAGTCCAGGCAAAAACGATAGGACCTAACAGGGTTAACGTACAGATTCTTCTGAAAGGGAAGAAAGTTTATGAATTATAATGGGATTAACCAATAAAATGGCTGACTGAGTTTGATAGAAATTCTGCCATAGGATAAAGAATAATGCTAATACCAATAATTTGAAAACTACCCAAATCAGCAGAAAGGCATGAATTTCAGAGCGACGGTTAGCTAATGCTACTGCTAATAAAAATACTGCTTTGATGGTAAGCTGTTTTTAAACAAACAGAACCTAAGGGTTCAAAATGTCTCCCATCAAGAACCTGTGATACAAGCGAAAGGTTCCAGGAAGGAAGGGGTTTCTTAAAAGGAGGACGTGAATTACCCATACCTTTAATGAGGTCGTGAAAAGAATTTAGTACTTGGACCGAAAAGTCAAGAAGATATTTGACAAGGAGCTCAGACCAAATTGATAGGAACTGACAGTGATAACTGAGAGCTTTTTCTGATAGAAAGGGAAACCTAGGAATCTGTGACCTGAGTCACATAGTGCTCAGAGGGAAGGATAGAACGGACTGAACCCCATTTGTTGAATAACTCAAATCGAGCCTAATAAATGTTATGAGTGGAAGTTCTGAGTGATATTTCCAAGAGTTCTTGAAACTGACTGAAGCGATTGATGAAATAAGGGCAACTCGACAACTTCCAGACCAAAAGAGAAAGATTTCTGGATTCTGATGGAGAATCCAGCCTCTGATCTGGGACAATAGATTGTGGGACACAGGAACTAACAAAGGGAGATCTACAAGAAGGACCAGGAGAGCCGGAAACCAGGATTATGTCGACCAAAACCGAGCTATTAACAGGACCACACAATGAAGTTGCCTAACCTTTCAAAGTACCAGAGGAATGAGAATCGAAGGGGAAAAAACATAAGCGAACATGTTGTCCCAAGACTGAGCGAGAGCCTCTACTGAGAGCCATGACTTCCGGAAAGGGAGATATGAAGGTGGATATCTTTCTGTTCTTCCCAGAAACAAACAGGTCTATGAGGGGAAGACCTAACTTGAGAAATTGACTGGGCTACAGACTCTATCAACTCCCCTTCCGATTCTGGGATCCTGGAAGGCCAAGACAACTAATCTGCCAGAAAAATCAAATTGCCTGGGACGTGGGATGTTTGAAGAGAAAGCTCAGGGACATGTACCAGTGAAGAACGGTCAGTGACTCTCGACAGATATAGACCGACCTCGACCACCCCACCCCACCCCACCCCCTTGATAGAAGAATGAGACTACGGTGAAATGACTGCTCGGATAAAGATTGAAAGACAGGGAATCAGGGGTTCCCAATGAACTAGGGCATGGAAAACCACCCACAGTTCTAAACGGTTGACATGAAAGGAAGATTCTGTGAGGGACCAGGATCCTGAAACCTTGGAGTCCCAGAAGGAGTCCCATCCTTGCAGGGATGTATCCGTGAAAAAGATGGCCTGAGGAGATGGTAGATGAAGAGGGAACCCAAATAATAGGGATTGACTGACTTTCCAAAACAGGCAATGGGTCATGAGTTGCAATTGATGAAAATCCAATGATTCAGAAATCTAGACTGATTCCAGTGGGTCATAAGGTAGAACTGGAAGGGTCTTTTCATTAGAGGAGCCCAAGGAAACACTTTCTATACCTAAACCATGAGGTCTATGAATCTGAGGAAAGATCTGGCCGAAACTAACTGGCCTACCTCGAGAGGTTGAATTGTGGATACCATTATCTGCACATTGGGAGGTAGGGAAACAACTTCCTCTGAGAGAGGTCGAAAGAGACCTCCAGGTTGGTAAAAACACAGACCAGAGGAACCTTTCCATAAAAAGATACTAAGTATAAAAAAGCAAACTTTGCAACCAGAAAGACAAATATGGAAAGAAACAAACCCCCCGCCCCATTAATTAAGGATGGTCATACATCGATCCTGATTACAAAATGAAGTGTGCACATCAGTTATACACATAATACAATAAAATAAATTAAGAAGACCTAATAACTGAATAAAGAAAGCTATAAATGAATAATAAAGGCTAAAAAGTCTCAATATTGCCATTAGGACCGGGCTGATAATAGTTAGGATGTTGATAGTTAAGATATTTCTTGAGTTATTTCAGTAAAAGTTCAGTGTTCAAGAGTCTATTTAAATAATATAGGATGTTACAATGAGATCAGATAAAGACTTCCAAACATCGATTTATACTATTAGTAATGTTTCTTGAATCGAGTGAAAGGAGATGTATCTTAGTTATAAGAGCTATATCCTTATTCTAACCCCTTCCTGAGAAAGGTAACTGGCGATGATTTCTACTATTCAATCTCTGCCACTATCTTTGAATGGAGAAATACTTATTAAAAGTTGTAGACATTGAAACATTATAGATAAATTTATTTAGTGTTTTAACTAGATTTAGTGACAAATAGAAATCCTATAGTAAACCTATGGGAGGGGTGAGAGTCCAGCTATAGCCAGATAGAATTAGCTAAAATAAACTGAAAAGAAAAACTCCATGTAAACCAAAAGGGAATGAAATATATACGGGGCAAATTGTCAATGACCTACAATGTACTAAAAAGTGACAGGAACGATGATGACAATCTGACAGCTACCGGAAGTAGATAAGAAGGGAATGAGAGGATAAACTTCGAGCCCAAAATCACCAATCCCGAACTGGTGGGAAAGAACATGACTCTAAATAAAAAGTTTTAGCTAAAAATAAGAAAATAGCCTTGAAAAAAGGGTAAATAGAAAGAAAAAAAAGCGATAATGTCGCCGAGACGAAATGAGACTAGGACGAATAGACTGCCAAACTAGGAGTGTTGACGATAATACTGACAGCTACTAAAGAATGACGAAAGACGGCAAAGAAACTTATATTAAAGAAAATCACAAAATACCATGAGAGCAAATCTAATCTGACTTTTGGGAAATGAATATTTTTTAAACAAAAGGTTGATAAATAAGGAAGAATAGCCTTAAAAAAACAAAATATTCACGATAAATATAGAATGACATGTAAATTCTCCTAAAGTTATGAAAGTAAGTATGTCAACCTGCCAACATAGAAGGGAGGAGGTGTTACTATATGAAAAGATGCATGGCCCCGAATAGAACTGCGCCTCTAACTCGGGACGAAAAAATGACCAAAACATAGCTAATTAGAATTGCGCAGTAATCTGACAGATAGGAGAGTGCGAGAAGAACAGGTTAAGAACGAAAAAAATACTAAAATTTAAATTGTGAGAATGCAAAGAGAGATAACACGCAGAAAGGGGGGGGGGGGGGGGGGAGAAAGAAGCCTGAACTACCAAGATATTGGATGAGAGTACTGCTAGATAAGACAAGACGCCCAATGGGCCGGGATCGCTCACCTGGCATTTAAACTAATCCTACTTGGTGTTTGAACAAACTTGGATCCCTATGCCCTAAGCATACTTCCTGCCAAATATAATTGAAATCGGCCAAGTGGTTGTTGAGAAGAAGTCATTTAAAGAAAAGTTGACGGACGGATGGATGCCGGACAGACGGTCGCCATGGCATAAGCTCACTTGGCCATTCTGGCCAGGTGAGCTAATAATGATATGCACATGTGTAATAAGGTGAAAAAAGATCCCATTGAAAAAAGGAAATAACTTATCTAGCTAAGAAAAATTAAATTTTGAAACAAAAGAGATGATAGAAGGACCGAACCCCTATACAAAGAAGAGTCGAACCCGGGTCCACAAAAGGGACCAGGGCGTGGTTCCACTAAACCACGTCCCGAATCTTAGGCCGTTCAGGAAACATGAGAAAAAAAATGTCAAAAATTAAAGTTTTGACACACCAGAATGACTCAGACCCGGAAAACCGGGAGAAAATCCAAATTTAATTCTGACATGCCGGAATGACCAGTCCCGACTCGGGCCGGAGCCGGGGCGGGAAAGTCGGGAAAATGACCAGAGAGGCGAGGGGGGGTGGGGTGGGGCCGGAGCCGGCAAGAAAACAGATCCCAAAGTATCCCTAATGGCTGGACCCGGACAAAAATCTGGGTCCGGCCCCAAGGATGAAATCGGTAACCTAAGCCAGTCAACGTCCAGACCCGGGGCTGGGAAAAACCTGTCCCGGAAGTCTCGCCGGAGTAACAGCAGATATAAAATAAGTAGATGCAACCAGCTTTGTAGGGGACAGCGGATGTGCAATGACCTGGACCACTCTGGTTGGAAAATCCTTCGGCCCAGCCAGTGCAGATGTAGTAAGTAGTGACCGGTGACAGACCAGACCGACTTATAACCTGATTAGGCCTGAGACCGTGCTTGGTCTGCAAGGGCACAGGCTGCAGAATTTTGACTGAACCAGACTGACTTATAACCCATTCGGGCCCAAGACCACACGGTCTTCAAGGGCGCAGGCTGCGGAATGTAGACTGAAGATGAAGAAGAATCCTGCAGCGATATGACTGACTTCTGAATGAGCAGTGAACGAGGCGAAACCCGCGTCTTCATGCTTTTGTTCTTTGCACTCTTTGTGGTACCCTGAAACAATGCAAATCAGTGAGCTGTAGTTTGTTAGACTTAGTATAATAGGCGCTTCCTTGGAACAGCCAGCTCCAATGCTTCACCCTCAATTATGTCAGGAGATGAAGTATTGGAGACTGACTGGTCCAGGACAATTTTTATTAATCCTGTTGTCAATAGATGAATCTATATTACTGACTTGTTTCTGGAGACATTCCATTGACAAAACAATTTTCTCGAGTATTATGGCTGAATCCGTCTTGGCCTCGGTTTTGGCCTTTATTTTAACCGCTGACCCTAGTGGAGAAGGATTTCCCAGTTTTTTAGTTTTAGAGTCACAGGAAAATTTGGTTTGAAAAATGACATTCTAGTAGCTAGCGACCATGACCGCACATCAAGCAGGTTGACTCAAGCGTACACGACGTGCACTTGGAACAGACATGTCCAGAGTGATCAGATTTAATAAATCTATGGCAGGTGCTATTGGAACATAAAATTGAATGGTTCCCATTCTTTTCTTTATTCTTGTTCTTCTCCTTGGACCTCTTCAGATACTTTCCCAAATCTGAATCGTAAAAACAGCAAGATCCGATAGAGTAAAGCTCCGAATATGACTCGGGATTAGCCAGCGCTAATCCCAAGATTTATAAATAGAGACCTTACCGATCTCAAATTTGAAAATTATTTTAGTTTCTTTGAGAGAATATCTTATCGAGATAATCATAGAGTCATGCTCAATACCTTACAAGCATCTCAAATCAACAGCTCTACAAGCTACTGGTTAAAAAGAAGCACAAATAGACAACTCAAATGTCTATACACTCTGGCCACAAGTAACCAAAACTGGTAACACACCTACCACGAAAATAGAAATGATCTAAAAATCATTATTAAAACACCAGGACCTACAAACACTTATCTTGGGAGGTTTTTTCTTTTATCCGACATCGCGATGATCTTTGCTTCACTTTACAATAATCCACAGCAATTTGAACAAGTTAGAGTAGGAAAAGGAATGAAGTCTTGGTTGCTACCAACAAGGTCATGTGATAGCTATCAGCCAATGAGGTTGTCATTGTGCTTAATGACCTACTCAGTGGCTCTGGGTATTGGATTAACCCTCTTTTTGCCTCATTCTGAGATATAGTATTCAAGCGAATTACTATGGATCTCATCATTAGAGAGAGTATGGAGATTCCTGAAGATGCCTTCAGTCACTCTGTAACTGCAATACCCAGCAAACATTGGCTGTAAAAAATTCATCCTACTACGCTTCCCTTCGGAGAAGGAAAGAGCAATAGTAATGCAAGGAGGTGGGTTGTAATGTAGTAATAATGAGTCATTTATGATGTCATGATCATCTACATGTCCCCATAGTTGATTACAAGGTCATATGATCGAGTAATAGATGAACAGTTCTCTGGCGTTGCGAGTATCTGCACACAGTCATTTACCGTAGAGTGCGTATATATCAGTCAACACCCCCCCCCATAAACCCCTACCCTCTACCACCACCCCTCACACACACCTCTCCCATCCAACCACACCCGTATCCCACTAAACACCTCAACCACTGCAGAAAATATCTTCAGAAAGAGCGCTGAAATTGGGATTAATTACACAGTAAAGATATTCTGTTGATAAAAGGTAGGGAAGAAGCATAAAAACTAGAAGTTGGTCCACGGCAAGACCTGTCCAGTGTATTTCACCAGCTAAACCGCCACAATGAGAACAGCATAGAAATCATGAACATTTCCGTCATAAAATGTCAGTACAGTAAAAAACTGTCTTGAGTAAAATACCACATCATGGAACACAAATAAAACAGGTTAACTGTTGGCCCCATGTTTCAAATCTTACACACTCACAAACCAGAAACGACAAATTCTAGTTGATGGAATCAATATTCAGTTGAATATTTTGAAACTAACTTAGGCAACAACAACACCAGGTCACCTTAGTTTCAAAATAATCAATGGCGTTCCTGTCTAGTCACGTTGAAATTGGGCCAGTGGAACTTCAAGGGTTAAAGTGTTGACGATTACATCAGTCAAAAATATCGTCCACGGTTACTACTCAACATCTTTATCTTCTTGGACAATTTGATCATTAACCCTTTAACACTCAAATTTGTTCAAGAAAATTTCAATTTTCTCATCGAAAATGTCAATTTGCAGAATAAGAGGACAGTTTTGAAATTTACTACTGGAATAACTAGCTCGGTTAAATTTTGAAAACTACTTTTCCTTGTTCTGCAAATGGACATTTCTCAAGATCACTGCAGAAACCGTTTTTGGCTGATATGATGGATAAAGGGTTAATAATTATGCAGCCAGTCAAATTAACTTTAAAATATTCAACAGAATATGCTATGCATCGGAAAAAATTTTCATGGATTTGTTGGTGTTATGGGTTAAAATGTTAGACTTACATTTAATCATGATCATATAGACATCAATCGTACAGATGGTTGGCTGTGGCAAACGCTCTCCCTTCTCGAGCAGGTCAGGCACGTCACGAGCGCGGATATTTTCATACGGCTTCTTACCCTTTGTGAATAACTCCCACGCAGTTACACCTAATAAGAATAGTAATAACAACGATAATCGACGAGGAACAAAGGAGGGGGGGGGGGGGGGGGCGGCTTCTACATTTAACCCTTTCACTGATTAATTCCTCATATCTCATTTTCAATGACACCATACAATAAAACTGTTGGATATTTTGACAGGAAGCCATTGCTGCCTTGGGCAGCAATGGCTACCAGCTAAATTAATTTCAAAATATTCAACAAAATAAGTTTAATATCATAAAGAATTGAATTTTTTCAGGGATTTGTTGGTGAAAAGGGTTAATAACAAGAGGCCCAAGGGGCCTGTGTCGCTCACCTGGACTCCTGGAGCACTCTAATTTTTTGTGAAAATTGTTGGTGGGTTGTTGGTGGAAAGTTAGAGGCCATAGAAATCTACAAGCATCAACCAACCATGAACCGAGACAAGGGCTACCGTATACCAGCAGTCTACCAGTCCATGCTGTCACGTGACTCCACAAGAACTGACCAGAGTGACGTTGCCAGCGACTGTCAGTTAGTGCTGAGGAGTGACCGAGATGGTCACGAAAGCTACACTCAAACAATTTCTACATCCCAGAGAGGTAACTAATTTTTCCTTATTATGAATCATCCTGGGATCGGGACCAATCATTTCGGAAATATGTTGGTGGGTTGTTTAGGAGTAGTCTTTTAAATGAGTTTGTGGACATTTTTGCAAGTCCAATATGGCCGCCAAACATGCTACATTTTGATTAGTCCACTGCGGCCATGTTTTTGACGTAGCTCCTTCCTTTAAACAAACCTTAATGGCAATAAGAGCCTAATAATATCGCCCAGATTTCAGCTCAATCCATTCAGTGGTTCTGGAGTTGTTTTGGCAAAAAAATAGGTTATCCAAGATGGCTGCCAAACCATTTGCCCAATCATGTTCCCGTCTACAAACTTGGTGCAACTCTTGCCCTAGATGATATTTCATGAGGTATGAATCGATCCCTCAAACTGTTCCGGAGAAGGTTATTAAAGACATTTCTAAAAATCAGACGAAATCCGAGATGGCCGCCGGCTCAATTGGCCGATTGCCTTCATTTGAACAAACCTGGATCCCTATGCCCTAAGGATGCTTCCTACCAAATATAATTAAAAATGGCCTAGTAGTTCTCAAGAAGAAGACATTTTAAAGTTCCCATTGCTTTAGTATGGGTGCCTTTGGCGGAAAATAATCCAAGATGGTCGCTAAACCGTTTAGTCGACAGTTTCGAAAATGGCAAATCTGAGCTCAGAATACCCAAAAACATATATAGAAACAATTTTGGCCTTAAAATCCATCAAATAAAAAAATCCAATATGGCGCCAAACATGCTACATTTTGATTGGCCCACGGCGGCCATGTTTTTTGACAGATCAACAACATCGTCGTGTCGTG
>CM067359.1:53403416-53466444 GCA_034401795.1 Chaetoderma sp. LZ-2023a | reverse complement strand
CGCATGACACGTGTGTTCGCTCACCTGGACTCCTGGAGCACTCTAATTTTTTGTGAAAATTGTTGGTGGGTTGTTGGTGGAAAGTTAGAGGCCATAGAAATCTACAAGCATCAACCAACCATGAACCGAGACAAGGGCTACCGTATACCAGCAGTCTACCAGTCCATGCTGTCACGTGACTCCACAAGAACTGACCAGAGTGACGTTGCCAGCGACTGTCAGTTAGTGCTGAGGAGTGACCGAGATGGTCACGAAAGCTACACTCAAACAATTTCTACATCCCAGAGAGGTAACTAATTTTTCCTTATTATGAATCATCCTGGGATCGGGACCAATCATTTCGGAAATATGTTGGTGGGTTGTTTAGGAGTAGTCTTTTAAATGAGTTTGTGGACATTTTTGCAAGTCCAATATGGCCGCCAAACATGCTACATTTTGATTAGTCCACTGCGGCCATGTTTTTGACGTAGCTCCTTCCTTTAAACAAACCTTAATGGCAATAAGAGCCTAATAATATCGCCCAGATTTCAGCTCAATCCATTCAGTGGTTCTGGAGTTGTTTTGGCAAAAAAATAGGTTATCCAAGATGGCTGCCAAACCATTTGCCCAATCATGTTCCCGTCTACAAACTTGGTGCAACTCTTGCCCTAGATGATATTTCATGAGGTATGAATCGATCCCTCAAACTGTTCCGGAGAAGGTTATTAAAGACATTTCTAAAAATCAGACGAAATCCGAGATGGCCGCCGGCTCAATTGGCCGATTGCCTTCATTTGAACAAACCTGGATCCCTATGCCCTAAGGATGCTTCCTACCAAATATAATTAAAAATGGCCTAGTAGTTCTCAAGAAGAAGACATTTTAAAGTTCCCATTGCTTTAGTATGGGTGCCTTTGGCGGGAAAATAATCCAAGATGGTCGCTAAACCGTTTAGTCGACAGTTTCGAAAATGGCAAATCTGAGCTCAGAATACCCAAAAACATATATAGAAACAATTTTGGCCTTAAAATCCATCAAATAAAAAAATCCAATATGGCGCCAAACATGCTACATTTTGATTGGCCCACGGCGGCCATGTTTTTTGACAGATCAACTTCCCTTGAACAAACTTTAATGGCCCTTAGTCCCTAATCATATCTCTCAAATTTTGGCCTGATCCCTTCAGCGGTTCTGGAGGTTCTTTTCGGGAAAACTAGGTTATCCAAGATGGCCGCCGAACCATTTGGTCAATCAAATCATCTTCAACAAACTTGGCTTACGTCTTTCACTAGATTATGTTTCATGAGTTTTGAATCAATTCCCCAAGCGGTTTCAGAGAAGATTTTTAAAGATGTTTCCTAAAATCAGCCAAAATCCAAGATGGCCACTGACCAAATTGGCCGATCGGCTTCATTTGAACAAAATTTGATCCCTATGCCCTGAGGATGTCAAATATAATTGAAATCGGCCTAGTAGACATTTTAAATTTCCTATTGCTTTAGTATGGGCGCCTTTGTCCGAAAAATAATCCAAGATGGCTACCAAACCATTTATCCAAAAGGTTTGAAATGACAAATTTGAGCTCAGAATACCCAAAAACATATCCAGAACCAATTTCGGCCTCAAAATCCATCAAATAAAAAAATTCAATATGGCCACCAAACACGCTACATTTTGATTGGACCATGACGGCCATGTTTTTGGATGGATCAACTTCCTTTGAACAAAATTTAATGGCCCTTAGTTCCTAATCATAACTCCATAATTTCGGCCCGATCCCTTCAGCTGTTCTGGAGGTCGTTTTCGGGAAAACTAGGTCATCCAAGATGGTCACCGAACCATTTGTTC
The DNA here is from genome assembly GCA_034401795.1 of Chaetoderma sp. LZ-2023a. NCBI lineage: Eukaryota > Metazoa > Mollusca > Caudofoveata > Chaetodermatida > Chaetodermatidae > Chaetoderma > Chaetoderma sp. LZ-2023a. Next base: position 53,464,617 of record CM067359.1, on the reverse strand, counting down.
AAACGAGTCTACTTGAACAAACTTGGCTTACCTCTTTCCCTAGATGATGTTTCATGAGTTTTGAATAGATTCCCCAAGCGGTTTCGGAGAAGATTTTTAAAGACATTTCCTAAAATTGGTCAAAATCCAAGATGGCCGCCGGCCAAATTGGCTGATCGGCTTCATTTGAACAAACTTGGATCCCTATGCCCTATTGATGCTTCCTGTCAAATATAATTGAAATTGCCCCCGTGGTTCTTGAGAAGAAGTCGTTTAAAGGAAAAGTTGACGGATGGACACATGACGGACTGTTGCCATGGCATAAGCTCACTTGGCCTTTCAGGCCAGGTGAGCTAATAAATGTAGAGTAGAGCACAGATATAATTTAACATGTTTCCAAAACAAAATGAAACATACTGTTGAATATTTTGGCCATAATGTGATTGGAACCCAATCAGCTTTCAATCAAATTAACGCCAAAATATTCATCATAAGAATTCTTCAAAATTGCCCTAACTAACATGATTCAGCTTGGTTTGGAAACACGTTAAGTTTAACCCTTTAACACTCATATTAGCCAAAAACGGCTTCTACAGTGTTCTTGAGAAATGTCCATTTGCAGACCAAGAGAAGACTATTTTTTTTAATTTCACACTGGAATGACTGTCTCAATATCGAGCCAGTCATTCCTGTGGTAAATATTCAAAAAGTCTTTTCTTGGTATGCAAAAAATGGACATTTTGTATGAGAAAATTGAGCTTTTCTTGAACAAATTCTGGGGTTTAAAGGGTTAAGTACAAATCTGCATCACAAATTTGACCGCAGATGATGATGAGTGGCGGTAGCACAACGATTGAGAATTAGACTATAAACAGATGAAACAAAGCAACAAATACTGTACATATATGTGCACACATACACACCACACAGACATACGCACATGCATGCATGTTGACACACGCACCGCACATGCACACACACTGCAATAAACTCACCAAAACTCCACACATCACTTTTATGTGTGAATATTCTGTGCTGTATGCATTCCAATGCTAGCCACTTTATAGGCATCTGAGAATAAATCAGACAATAATGAGACAACTAAAGCTGTCATACATTCACAATGCATAATGACAAATAGTGTAATCCACTCTCAATTATGATGCAAGCATTCACAAACGAAACTATCCACACATGGTTAGGCAATCAACTCATCAGTAACTGCCCACCGATGGTTATTCAATCAATGAACGTTTCTAATTTATCCATCAATCATATGATGTCATAATCAATGACATGAAGTGTAAGATGATGTCATAATCAATGATGTCATGAATGACGTATATAAGTTCATCACGAATGCTTAATTGATACCGGACTAAGCATTGTTGTACGAATTGTATGTCCTTACTATTCCAGGGTATGAAATAACGGTCGGACATCGGTCATGTCCGATCAAATCTGGATGGGTAAAAATATTTTACTGAACATGAATTTTGGGGAAAATTTGCAAATTTTGGAAAAAGAGAACAAGTGAACAATGTTGGTATCGCACACAAATACGATAGATCGATCGAGCGCGCGTTTGTGCGTCATTTGCACATTTCTAAGTGAAAACGATATTCACCTTGGTTACCAGTATTCATGATCTGTCAAAACGCGTCATACCGGCAAATTCATCCAAGAGGGTGGTCTTACAATAGCTAATTGTCCGGGGAATAGTGTAAACCTTTTATACTGGCGAATTTTCTGATTTCTAATGAGGGATATAGACCGTGAGTGACTTGAAAATTAAGTCATACGGCGAATAAATGACAGATAAAAATGCATAGAACATCTGATAAATGATACCACTCAAAATCTTGTCATTTCGCTAGTCTGAAAATGATCGAGTCGATGCAAAATTAGCAATGGCGGATCTACAAAATCGGCCACTGCGCACGAGTTAGTGATGTGTTCTTACACACCTTCTGTCATGAGAAGAGAATTTGGTCTCGCGATTTCATTGGTTGTTGGACATAATTATATCTAGAAAATCCAATGACATTACGTGAGAGATTTTCACAGAAGTTTGAGACGCGTTCGTTCACGCCTTCGATACTGAAGAAGCTAATTCTTCCTCGCGATTTCCTTGGTAGCTGTATATAGAAAACCAATGAAATAGCGGGCGAGTTTTCTCACAATAGAAGTGAAGAAAGCAAGTTAAAAAATAATCGCACTGTAGAAGACACTTGACAACACGCGCGTTACCATTATATTCGCGTTCTACAATTAACCATTTAATGGTCAAATTTGCCTAAAAATTTTAATTAAAAATAGTTAATGGCCATTTGCAGGTCAAGAGATTATTTTTGAAAATTTACCACGGGAATGACTGTCTCAGTTACTGAATAAGCCATTTCAATGGAAAATTTCAAAAATAATCTCGACCTGCAAGTGAACATTTATCAGCAAAACTATCACACGCCTTCTTTGACAAATGTGTTCTAAAGTGAAATTTTTTTTACATTTAATTGTACATGACTGTGACAGCAGTTGATGTGTTGCTAAAATGGCATCTGAGCGAAAAGTGCCCAAAGGGGCAACCCTTGCTAAATGGAGGACTGAGTATAAGTGGTTAAGTCCTCATTTTCTGGGTCCTACAGTTGACTATGAAATTGTTCTATCTTTATGCATTTTCTCCTTAAAATGTCTTAGTCTATTTGACTTTTTCAGGACAAAATGGGTAAAAATAGAACAATTTCACATCCAACCAAAAACCTATATTTTTCTCCAGAAATGCAGGAGATGGCCTCTGAGAGCATCTAGATTTAAAACGGACCCCCCGTCAGGTTAGTCAACTTCCGCTTTTTTGTCAGATCAAATTGACTCTCCTTATTTCAGACCCTGCTATATTCAATAAACATGCTGTTGAATATTTTGAAACTAATTTGACTAGGTGCTGATGCTGCTACCCAGTCAAATTAGTTTCAAAGTATTCAACAGCTTACCAGTATAGTTTTCTGGAAATTGAGTCAGGGAGTTCAGGGATCAATTGATCTCAACACGGGTGAAGTGTGGGTGGAGCGTAGCTAACGATGGGCAGGGCAAAGCTAAAACTGGATTCCTCTATTCAGCAGTAACTGCCCAGGCCTAGTCAGGCAATCAATTGAGTACTAACTGCCCAGGCCTAGTTAGGCAATCAATTCAGAACTAACTGCCCAGGCCTAGTTAGGCAATCAATTCAGTACTAACTGCCCAGGTCTAGTTAGGCAATCAATTCAGTACTAACTGCCCAGGCCTAGTTAGGCAATCAATTCAGTACTAACTGGCCAGACCTAGTTAGGCAATCAATTCAGTACTAACTGCCCAGGCCTAGTTAGGCAATCAATTCAGTACTAACTGCCCAGGCCTAGTTAGGCAATCAATTCAGTACTAACTGCCCAGGTCTAGTTAGGCAATCAATTCAGTACTAACTGCCCCGGCCTAGCTACAAAATGTAGGCAATCAATTCAGTACTAACTGCCCCATTCATGATTAGGCAATCAATTCAGCACTAACTGTCTACCCATGATTAGGCAATCAATTCAGCACTAACTGCCCCACTCATGATTAGGCAATCAATTCAGCACTAACTGCCCCTCTCATGATTAGGCAATCAATTCAGTACTAACTGCCCCACTCATGATTAGGCAATCAATTCAGCACTAACTGCCCACCCATGATTAGGCAATCCATTCAGCACTAACTGCCCCACTCATGATTAGGCAATCAATTCAGCACTAACTGCCCCACTCATGATTAGGCAATCGATTCAGCACTAAACGCCCAGCCCTGGTTAGGCAATCAATACAGTACTAACTGCCCAGGCCTAGTTAGGCAATCAACTCAGTACTAACTGCCCAGACCTAGTTAGGCAATCAATTCAGTACTAACTGCCCAGGCCTGGTGAGGCAATCAATTCAGTACTAATTGTCCATGCCTGGTTAGGCAATCAGTTCAGCACTAATTGTACACCCACGATTAGGCAATCAATTCAGTACTAACTGCCCACTCATGACTAGGCAATCAATTCAGCATTAACTGAGGCTAGCACTAACTGCCCCCCTCTGTTGGTTAGACAATCTGTTCATCAATAACTGCATATGCCTGGTTAAAGGATAACTAATCCCATCTCTTGATAGCTATTCAGGTGATCTAACACGCCGGTCATAAACAATCCAGGTAATTTTAAACCGTTTATCACGCCGCTAAGGAAAGATATTCAGAATTTAGTAGTTTAGGCAATCAATTCAGCACTAAAGGCCCAGCCCTGGTTAGGCAATCAATTCAGTACTAACTGCCCAGGCCTAGTTAGGCAATCAACTCAGTACTAACTGCCCAGACCTAGTTAGGCAATCAATTCAGTACTAACTGCCCAGGCCTGGTTAGGCAATCAATTCAGCACTAACTGCCCACCCATGATTAGACAATCAATTCAGCACTAACTGTCCACCCATGATTAGACAATCAATTCAGTACTAACTGCCCACCAATAATTAGACAATCAGTTCAGCATTAACTGAGGCTAGCACTAACTGGCCCCACTATGGTTAGACAATCTGTTCATCACTAACTGCGTATGCCTGGTTAAAGGATAACTAATCCCATCTCTTGATAGCTATTCAGGTGATCTAACACGCCGGTCATAAACAATCCAGGTAATTTTAAACCGTTTATCACGCCGCTAAGGAAAGATATTCAGAATTTAGTAGTTAAATGTTGGTACATTTCTACACCCTATGATGGCTGTCATGATTTACTTTTCAACCAATCAGAAAAACCCTAGTGTGTCTGCCTCGGTATATATGCTCAGTCATAGAGGCGCCAGCTATAGTTTGGCAATGTGGTATAAAAGCAATCCTACAGGTAAGCTGTTGAATATTTTGAAACCAATTTGATTGGAAGTTGTTGCTGCCATAGGCAGCAACAACTTCCAGTCAAATTAGTTTCAAAATATTCAATGGGATGAGCATTACATAATAAAGAATGTGATGCATTGGAGCTTACATGACATCACACACAATAGCTTGAGGAGACAAAATGGTGTCGATCACTGTTCAACATTTACTCGATATTACAAAACAGATAATTGTGATACAGATCAGGGAATGTGACAGGATATGAATGATATGGAATCTATAAACCATATTCTATCGGTGCAGTACAACATTTGAGATGAGATTAGCATCACTTTAAGCAATCATTTCAGTACTAATTGCAGTAGTCTTGAGAAATGTCCATTTGCATGCACATTATTTTTTTTAATTTACCACTAGAATTCTAGTGGTAAATGGTACAAAATAGTCGATATTTGCTTATGAATGGCAGCCAATTTGCAGACTAAGAAAAGATTATTTTTGAAAATCTACCACTGGAATCAGTGGCTCAGTTATATCGATCTAGTCATTCCAGTGGTAAATTTTCAATAATAGTCATCTCTTGGCCTGCAAATTGGCAATTCTCAAGACCACTACAGAGGATGGTCTTGGTCTGTATTACATCATAACCTGAGTGTATATCGTAACATGATTTGTGATAAACATACAAGAGTTTTAGTGAAACTCAATATACGCCCGCAGGAATACTTGTTTGAGGAATGCTAAATGTGAACCATTTGTCTTTGATAATTCTCTGAGAAAGGGGGAAGGGGGGGGGGGGGGGGGAGGGCGACTTCTATTAGGCACATATTTGGAACTCACAGCAAAGACATCATTGAAAATCTTGAGTCTTCACAGCTGCATTGATCATTACAATTGCAAGACAATTTTGATGAATTTTAATCTTTCAAGGGTGATAACTCTGGCAAATATGGGAAGATTTTGCCGAAACGAAATTATGACACTTCGTCTATCCATAAAACATCTGCCGAACAAAAAATTGTGAGTGTCGGTTCAAAACTCTTCGAGATCTCGACCGGAAAAGAAAATTTTGATAAATTTGAGCTTTTCAAGGGAGATAACTCTGTCAAATATGGGCAGACTTTGTGGAAACAAAATCAAGACACTTCGTCTATCCCTACCATATCTGCTGAAAAAACAATTGTGAGTGTAAGTTCAAAACTCTTCGAGATATGGCTCGGACAAGAAAACTTTGACAAATTTTGTATTTCAAGGGAGATAACTCTGGCAATTATGGGGGGATTTTGCAGAAAGGAAATCATGACACTTCGTCAACACCTAACACATCTGTCGGAAAAAAAAATTGTAAATGTATAGGTTCAAGTCTTCAAGATCTGGCCCGGACAAGAAAATTTTGATGAATTTTAATATTTGAAGGGAGATAACTCTCACGAATATGTGAGAATTTTGTCGAAAGGAAATCACGCGACTTTGTCTATACCTAACACATCCGCCGGGGAAAAAATGGCGAGTGTAGGTTCAAAACTCTTCGAGATCTGGCCAGGAAAAGAAAATTTGGACGAATTTTAATCATTCAAGGGAGATAACTCCTGTGAATATACAAGGATTTTGCCAAAATGAAATCATGACACTTCGGCTATATGTACATCTTTAAAAAAAAAAAATTTGTGAGTGTAGGTTCAAAACTCTTCGAGATTTGGCCTGGACAAGACAATTTTGAGGAAATTTTAATCTTTCAAGGGAGATAACTCTGGCAAATATGGGTAGATCTTGCCGAACCGAAATCATGACACTTCGCCTATACATAACACATCTTCTGGAAAAAAATTGTGAGTGTAGGTTGAAAACTCTGCGAGATCTGTCTCGGACAAGAAAATTTTGATAAATTTTAAGCTTTCAAGGGAGGTAACTCTAGCAAATATGGGAGGATTTTGCCGAATCAAAATCATGACACTTCGTCTATAGGTAATATATCTGCTGAAAAAAAATTTGTGAGTGTAGGTTCAAAACTCTTCAAGATCTTCTCCGGACAAGAATCCGACAGACGGACGCACGGAAAGACGAGCGCCATCCCATAATAAGCTTTGCGCGGGCGTATAAAAATAAGACCCCTTTAATCTGTTAATGGTCATATCGGCCAAAACCAGCCTCTGCTATGGTCCTGTGTTATGTCCAGTTACAGGTCAAGCGAATAACATTTTTGAGAATTTACCACTGGCTAACTGAGCCACAGTCATTCCAGTGATAAATGTTCAAAAATTGTATTCTCTTGGCTTGTAAATGGACATTAACCCATACCACTCTGATGTCAATATTATATCTTTTACTGTGTCAATATCAAAGAAACTGGTGTACGTTTTTAAACAATTTTGGTGGAAGATGTTGCTGTCTACGACAGCACCATCTCCCACTAAATTTGTTTAAAAATTGTACACCACCAGTTCATTTGTTAATTTAATTTGAAAATTAAAAATTTTGACACCAGAGTGGTAAGGATTAAATAAAATATTTACATTTTTTTGGACCAAATTTGAATGTTACGGGCCTAATGGCAAAATTGGTCGAGAAGATTTTTGTTAAATTAATGTCTATTTGCAGACCACTAAAAGATTTTTTTTTAGAATTTACCACTCGAGCCTTCACGACAAATCACAAGGTTGGCTGTTGAATATTTTGAAACTAATTTGATCAGGCGCTGTTGCTATGGCAGCAACACTGCCCAGTAAAATTAGTTTCAAAATATTTGACAGACTGTTTATTAAATAATAAAGACTTACAATTAGTACAATATGTCGAACTATTAAATGTTTAAGACTGACTAAATCCAAGTCATTCATGCTGTAATTGATTATGCTGTCATCCTACACATCACATATTTGATTAGCACATCATATGATGGATGGATAAACTGGAAATGTTCATTAGCTAATGACCTATCATACCTTTCCACTGGCCGCACGGTAAGCCTCTTCATTGAAGTCAAGCAGCTTGGCCAAACCAAAGTCGGTTATTCGCACCATCTTTGGAGATTGAACTGCGAAAACACACCAGAAATCGTTGTTTTAGAGTTATACAAGAGCAGACAACTCTTTATAATTTTTATAATTGCCTTCATAGCTACAGTAACAGGTCCTTTTCCAGGTGGTATGTGAGGCTTTAAACATCGGCCAGATTTTCTGTTTCCATTACTCATGTCAAATGTTAATGGGGTTACTAAATGCATGTTGCAATACACATATCTGACCATAACTCTTGAATCCAAGAATGTAGAATCACTAAATTTGGTATATCCATTCATATTGTGACTGGCGAGAAGTACTTTGGGTTCAGTCAAACTTCTACGGCATCTCCATTTTTTGTTAACCCCTCTTGTGTCAACTTAACCCTTTAATGGTCAAACTGACCAGAAAACAACTGTGCAGTGGTCTTTGAACATGGGTATTTGAAAGGCCTAGAGAAGAGTATTTGTGTCAGGTAGTGCGTTCAAAATTACCGGAATCTGGACCAGCTTTTCGGCCTAATTTTTGTCCCATTTCTGTTCTAATAATATGATATAGATTTACTAAGACTTTTGTCTGATAACTTGTGTAATTCTGAATGTGTTGCCGAAATCTGCTGTTGCCTTACGTAGCAACAGTTTTCAGCAACAAAGGTTTCAAAATTTACACCTGCTTACTATTATCAAAATATCACGTCTAAGCTAAGCAGAGTACATAAAGGTTAATTTATCGCACCCATACATGTAAGGTATAGGATAAAGATATTTACTAGCCCACCGCTGACATGGTCAATCTATAAAACACATGACATATGGGCACATTGACTTGACTTACCTAATACGTTCCGAGCAGCGAGATCACGGTGCACGATACCCCTCTCCTCCAGGTAGGTCATGCCCTAAATCAAGGAGAGAACACAAGGGTGACATGAAAATCAGGCAAACACAGTCGGTTCAAAAGAAAAGTAGGACCTTATTGGATGGAAACAATAAACCATTTCATTTTTAGCTATGCCCCGCCCATCTCTAGCTATGTTCCACCCACACCTCGCCCGTGTTAGGATCGATCGATATCTGACAATCAATTTCCAGAAAACTATACGGGTAAGCTGTTGAATATTTTGGAACTAATTTGACTGGGCGCTGTTGCTGTTATTCAACAGCATGTTTATTAAATAGTAGAGAAATACAATTCGCACAATGTGTTGGAATATTAAGAGTTAAAGACAGGCCAAATAGTATCATTTATGACATAATGATTATGACATCATCCTACACGCCGCTTAGCTGATTATGACATCATATGACGTCAGATGATAAATGGAGACTCTGGAAAGGTGAATTGCGAGATGATACATTTGACACACTGTTGTCAGAAATTCAAAATTTTTAAAATTTAGCAGACCGACAGAAAAGTTGTAATACTGTGTACTGAGACATGTGACCAATGAGCAATATCTTATGTTATAACTAAAAATTATTTTTGATTGATCGATTGAATTTTCCCAGTGTTTCATTGAAATTTATCATTATATTTGAGGACTATTCATTCATTTCACAGCATTTTATCAATAACAAAAGATGGTTACGGCCAGCATTGTTACAGCATCGTTAGCAGGCAACATGGCTCATAAGTAATTCCCCACTCACTTATAAGTACAGCTCACGGAGGTGTACGCGCTCACGGAGGTGTACACGCTGACAGAGGTGTACGTGCTCACAGAGGTCTACGAGCTCACGGAGGTGTACAGGCTCACGGAGGTGTACGTGCTCATGGAGGTGTACACACTCACAAAGGTGTATGCGCTCGCAGAGGTGTACGCGCTCACGGAGGTGTATGCTCTCACGGATGTGTAAGTGCTCATGGAGGTGTACACGCTCACGGAGGTGTACACGCTCATGGGGGTGTACGCGCTCACGGAGCTGTACATGCTCACAGAGGTGTGCGCATAATAATACATTCTTTTCAACTTATACTAATGGATATTAATTAACCCTTTAACACTCAAACCGACCAAAAATGGCTTCTGTAGTGACCTTGAGAAATGTCAATTTGTAGACCAAGTGAAGACAATTTTTGAAAATTTACCGCTGGAATGACTGGCTCAATAATCGAGCCAGTCATTCCAGTGGTAAATTTTCAAAAATAGTCTTCTCTTGGTCTGAAAATGGACATTTTCTATGAGAAAATTTACATTTTCTTGAACAAATTTGATGGTTAAATGATGTGCAATGGTTTAATGAACTTTATGCAATTGAATAAAAGCTGGTTTATGTGATAAAGTTCAATATTACATAATAATATCCATTTATTATGTAATATTGAACTTTATCGCATAAACCAGCTTTTATTCAATTGCATAAAGTTCATTAAACCATTGCACATCATTTAAGCATCAAATTTGTTCAAGAAAATGTCAATTTTCTCATAGAAAATGTCATATATACAAAAACAAACACAGACAAACCTTAGCAATCTGCGTACACCAGTTGAGCAATGCCTTAGAGCCGATATAATCCCTGTTTTTCGTGACATAATCAAGTAGATTCCCGAGTGGCATTAGCTGGGTAATAAGCATCATCTGTGCCGTCATACACACGGCCAGAATACGAATACAGTATGTATGATCGACAGATGCCATGACGCGGGCTTCCTCTAGCAATTCCTTATTCTGACTCGGTGATGTGCCTTCCTGTAACACCTTGATTGCGACTGGGATTTTGATATTCTCGCCGTCTGGAATCCACAAACCCTGTGCACAGTAAGGATCATTTAAAATTAACACATTCATCACACAAATATGGCATGAAGCTAAGATTTTAGGCAGTGAATAATCAGCCGTTGTCATCATGCCTTTCACCGATAAATCCCCTGTATCTCAATCTCAGGGTTGTTGAATATTTTGAAATTAACATGACTGAAAGACATTGCTGCCTTAGGCATATATTAATTTCAAAATACTCCACAGAATATGCTATAAATCGCAAAGAATTTACTTTTTCAGGGATTTGCCATTGAAACGCTTAATTCATTAAAGGTGTATATTCACACAAAAATGCTTGAAAATAAAATTGTTAATATTGTATACTTTCAGAAGCTTAAGTCGTGTACCTAACTGTTATGAAACGAAATAAATCTTAACATTTAATCTAAAATTATATTAATTCATACGTAATGAAATCATCATATATTAAGATTTATTTATTCGTTTCATTGCATCTAGGCACACAGTTTAAGCCTCTAAAGGTATATCATTTTAACAATTTAATTCCAAAGCATTTTTGGTGTGAATATGGCACCTTTAATGGTCAAAATCGTCCAAGAATATTGCCTATTGAATGTCTATTAGCAGACCAAGAGAAGAGTATTCGTCCATACGCTTTTATCTTAGCCTGAAAATTGACATTCCTTAACACTACTGCAGAGGGAAGTTCAGGCCGACCTGACTATTAAAGGGCTAATCCTTTTAACCCTTTAATGGTCATACCGGCCAAAACCTGCCTCTGCTATGGTCATGTACAATGTCCACTTACAGGCCGAGAATACAATTTTTGAACATCTACCACTAGAATGACTGACTCCATAACCGAGCCAGTGATTCCAGTGATAAATTGTCAAAAATTGTATTCTCTCTGCCTGTAATCGGGCATTCAATAGGAAAATATTAAAATTTTCTTGACTAAATCTGACCATTAAAGGGTTAATTAAATATTCAAATACACAGTATATGAAGAGTATGTATGTTTAATTCAAACTCCACCAAGAGGCACGAAGAACAGCAGTGATTGAGAAAACCTGGAATTTTAAAGCTTAGCGAGGTTATAACCTAGATGATTCTACCAGCAAGAGTTCTGAAAATGTCAGATGGTCACTGGAAAAATGAACTAATTAAATTTTAATATGTTCTCAGGTCTACCACTCCAAGGTTTTCCAGGTAATTTTGGCTGTGTTTTAACCCGTACCACTCTGGTTAAAGGATGATGGATGATAGATCACGGTTACCATGTTATAAGTTCACTTTTAAGAACTGATGTAATCATCTACATGTAATAACTACATTTATCATATAGACACAGCTTTCAGACTGTTTAATATTTCTCAATATATAATAAACACACATGGAATATTCAACAAAGGATTTTCATTAGTTAGATAACTCATAAGAAAGATTTTCATTGGTTAGATAACTCGTAAGAATCCCACATTGGCCAGTGACACCGTAACCATCTCCTAGGGACGACGGCGGTGTAAATATAAACACGAAAGATACCGTATGCTGTTGATTAAAATTTTTTTAATGCATATAATACATAGTTATGTAAATATGCATGATAGACACAGAAGAAAAGGGCAAAATAGTGCATTAAACGGGTATTAGGCATGCATTTTATTAATATTATCAATCTCGTCGAAAATTATCACATTGCACTCATTAAAGCTCGTGCAGTGTGATAATTTTTGACTCGGTTGATAAGAGTGATATGAAATAGAACCTTGTTTCAAATCCTCTATGTAATAATCATAATGAGTAAAACCTAAATTTTAATCACATTCAGCTTTTGCATTTTGTGGTATTGATATATTAACACCTTAACTCTTGCAATGACAGTTTCAAGACAAATTTACAGTAAAGCTGTTGAATATTTTAGAACTAATAGACAGCAACAACTCCCAGTCATATTAGTTTCAAAATATTCAACAGAAGGACAGAACATTGCTTACCTCATAAAGAATTTGTCGTTTCTGTTTGATAAAGGTTAATATATATATATATATATATGGATATTTACGGTCAGTTCATGACATTGATTTTCAATTAATTTTACCGGACATAGACATACAGATACAAACAGATTAGCCTCTGCCCTACAGCGCAGGCATCTTAATCATACAGACACCTGATTAATGAGTATGTAATGCTATCTGTCTACATACCTTATATACAGTTCCAAATGCACCAGAGCCAATAATATTGCCCTTTCGTAAATCAGACTCTTTTATAAGACGCAGCTGAGCAAGATCTGGCCGCGCTTCCGTGGGCGTAAGAGGCTGGAGATGTGAAAGCATAAAAATGGTTAAATGACGTTAATATCATCAATTTAACCCTTTAATGGTCAAGCTGGCCAAAACTGGTCTAGAGCTGCAGTAGACTTGAGGAATGCCTATCTGCAGGTAAAGAGAAGAGTATTTGTGAAAATTTACCACTGGACTGGCTGGCTCGATAATCGAGCCAGTCATTCCAGTGGTAAATCTTAAAAAATACTCTTCTCTTTACCTGCAGATGGAAATTCAATAAGGAAATATTAGAATTTTCTTGACAAAATTTAACCAGTAAAGGGTTAAAGCATGTCAAATGATGCTTTTGTATAATTCGGATTAAAATAAAATATATTTGCATATATTCCAATCCTAAACTTTGCCACAGAATGTCATCTTCCATCATTTGGTTTAAACAGAATTTATTTTTCATCAAATGGAAGCACGATAAGACATGTGTCTTATGACTGTGTCTTCCATCATTTCCCAAGAGAATCCCGTGTGTGACATCGTTGCATGAATGATTATTGCGATATGACATCATCGTCACGCGGAGTTTGCTGTTGATCATCGATAGCTCACAACAGCTCATTCATACAGCATTATATTAACCCTTTAACACTCATGTCAGCCAAAAACGACTTCTGCAGTGGTCTTGAGAAATGTCCATTTGCAGACCAAAAGTGGAATGACTGGCTCGATAACTGAACCAGTCATTCCAGTGGAAAATTTTCCAAAATAGCCTCTTGATCTGCAAATGGACATTTTCTATGAGAAAATTGAAATTTTCTTGAATAATTCAAGGGTTAAAGGCTTAATGAGATACAAGAGAGGTACTGGCGCTTGCCAAACTAGAGCATGAATCTGAGCCGAGGTTCAGCTTCGTAAGTGTATTACAAGCCAGTTTCAATTATTCTGATAACACAATGTAATCTGAAGCCACATGATTCACATGATGACGTCATATCATGAATTTTATGGGATGGTAAAATTCATGACTATAACTGAAACTTTAACAGTGATAGAGTTTGTGAACATTTATCACTCTTTTTATTGATAGAATATGATGAAAATATTTATTTTTTATTATTTTTTATTGAAATGTAGTTCTCGCTCCAAATCTCCTTTAACTCTCAATTTTTCTCCAGAAATTTTCAATTTTATCATAGAAAATGTCCAGATTTACCATTGGAATGACTGGCTTGGTTATCGAGCCAGTTATTCCAATGATAAATTTTCAAAAATAATCTCTTGTTCTGCAAATGGACATTTCTCAGCACCACTCCAGAAACCGCTTTTGGGTGACTTGATTGTTAAAGGGTTAACATTTTAAACAAGACATGAATGTATTTTGGTGAAAACAACTTAGGATTGTTGCTAGCCGCCAAAGTCTCGTGTGAGTATTGCGGTCAGTGTTGTCTGTCTGTCCGTCCACATCATACTTCTAAAATTTAGCACATACAATCATATTGGAAAGGACGAGAAAGAATTCAAGTTTCAGGTAAAATGACCAAATGTCAGTGTCACCAGGATTTCTCATAAGCGTCTTTTCGAGTTTATATATCACAAAACGCAACCCCAACACTCCCCCTTTAGTGGGTTGGTCTGTAGCTTTATTAACCACTATAAAACATACTTATCGTTCAATCACTACTTGCTAAATCAACTACTCTGCATTTAGCCACCAGAATAAGATTTTTATGCTTGCTTACAAACCCCCATATGCCTATTCCATTTCTATGTATACCCTCAACCAGGCTACTGGTAGGGTACACCCCCAGCATATGACCTCATATAGACTGGCACCAGTCTGTACTCACTCCTTGGTTACACCTGTCACTAAGCATGGTCGCGCATGCGCATAGGAGTCCAAATAGGAAACAGATTCACCTTTCTAAATTTAAGTGCCAAATATTACAAACAGATTCTCAAATCACCACGCAGGGTGGTTGAAGCCAGGTTGTAGTGATTGAACAGTAAGTATGTTTTATAGTGGTTAATAAAACTACAGACCAACCCACTAAAGGGGAGGGGGTCTGTTGGGGGTTGTTATTACACCACAAAAACATCTACACTGTTCAATCACTACTTGCTAAACCCGTAGATTTGGTCAGTGCCCCACTTAAAAACCTTTGGTGGGTGGAGATTTGAGAATCGTTACACAAGGATAAAAATTAAACAACTCATATCCAAGTGTTAATAAATTAACATAATAGTGCATCCATCACAAATCACACAGTGATTATCAAACAAGGAAAATTGTCAACTCAATGAAATAAACAAAACAACAGAATATTCTCACCATATCTGACAGACATACAGACTAACGAAATTGGTGAGATGTGCTTGGTAATAAGAAAATTTATCAAATTTCTTTTTCACGAGTGAGATGACATACTTACCTCCCTAATACTCTTGATATACTAGTATATCAGCTCTAAATTCAATAATATTCAGAATTATAATAAGTTAGGTGCCCCTAATGGGCAGGTGGAAGTACACAGTCATGCACATGACAGACACCACCCACTGCGCATACCAGTACTTCCATTAATAAGTATTGGCTGACATAGAAGCAACTATTCAATAACCAAAGGACCAGGTCTCCGTGGGGTGGCGAGGCCGGGATCCTGTTAGGGAGGTAAGTATGTCATCTTACTCGTGAAAAAGAAATTTGATAAATTTTCTTATTTCACATCATGAGAACATACTTACCTCCCTAACACTCTTGATAAAAACCAGAATTTGAAAGTAAATTTGGTGGGAGGGAGGCAACGTCCTGAAAACCAGCACACCCTCGATGAGACTAGGCTCTTTGAATTCTCAAGAGATTTGAAACATCTGAAATTGTGACTGAAAACACAACCAGGAATAGAATTTTTGCATCGGATAATCGACCGATGAAGAGAGATTGATCAAAAGGCAAATGCGCTCCGCACCACACACACCCCCCACCCCCCCTTTCTGAGGAAGGTTAGGAAAAAACGCTGCTCTAAATGACTAGCACGTTCTCTAATACTTAATGAAAAGTATTACAAGACATTGGAAAAAAGAAGAATTGCTTCTATTTAAAAAAAACCTCTCTGAAAGAACCACAATTAAGAGACATTAACCATCACCATATTAAAAAATAAAAATGACACCATCACCAAGACAGAAAATAAAAAAATGGTCATAACCACTGACCTCTGATGTCTTGGACGCGGCACTCATCTCTTCCCCCACCGGATGAAGAGAATTGTACCAGCTAATAGTAGGGATACCCTACCAACAAATGTGATATTTGTAAATAGCAGAGGAGGAAACTATTTACAAACATAAACCTCTACATTATTTTATTTTCTGAGGACTGAGACGGCGAGCGGGTTAGAAGTGTTACGAAGGTAATGGTCAGTAAAACTTGATTCACAGTGCCACTGGGCTACTGACATAATGTCTTCAATAGAAACACCATTAAATAATGCCGTGGAAGTTACCACACCACGGACACTATGAGCCTTGGCTCTATCTACTTGGATTCCAGTGGCTGTCTTATGACAGAATTGAATACATTCTACTATCCATCTGGAAATAGTGTCTCTTGACGCCCTACCATGGGGTTCAATATATGACAACCATAGGGAACATGGGTCCGTCCGCAAAACCCGAGTTCTTCTCTTGTACTTATTTAAAGCACGGACAGGACACCATACTTTAGCACCAGGATCATATCTGGTTAAGGCAGGTAAAATAATAGGTTTACCCGGATATTTTAAAGATTGATTCTTAGCCAAGAAATTCAATCTTGGTAGAAGCTTAAGGCCTTCACCTGTAACTATATAACGGTCAGGCTCAGCAGACAAGGCATGAATTTCACTCCTGCGTCTGGCTGATGCTGCCGCAACTAAAAATACAGTTTTAAGTGTCAATAATTTTACAGATATAGCACTAAGTGGTTCAAAAGGTTTATCACTCAAAACCTGCAGAACCAGAGAAAGTCTCCATGATGGTGTCAGTGGAGGATTTCTTGGTCTGAGATTGCCCATACCTTTAATAAGAGTATTTAAAACACTTACTTCATCACTTCCCCTCTTTGCCAAGCAAGGGATAACAGTCATTAATGCTGATTTGTATCCAGCAATAGAATTAGGCTTAAGACTATAGGCATCATACAGGTGACAGAGAAAATCAGCTACTACCTGAATAGATGCTTCCATTGGATTGATACATCTCCTTGAGCACAATTCTGCAAATCTGTTGATTTTATAATTATAAGCTCTGGAGGTTGACCCCCCCTTCTGGCTCTGGCCATGAAATTGGCTGCTAGCTCAGAAAAGCCCTCCTTAATCGCAGATTTCTTGACAACATCCATGCAGTCAATTGAAACATTGACGGATTGTTGTGAAGGTCTTGCCCTGGAAGATAATATTGTCCATCAGAGGCAGATGAACCGGATTGCAAACCAGAAGGTCCAGCAGATCTGTAAACCATGATCGGCTTGGCCAATTCGGGGTGATCAGAAGCACTTGGCATTCCTCTTGTCTGATCTTCTGAAGAATCCTTGGAATCAGGATTGTTGGAGGGTATGCGTATGCATACATTCCCTTCCAACTGATAGCTAGCGCATCTATTGCGATAGCGCTCGGATCTGGAATCGGAGAAACGTATGTCGTCATCTTCGCATTCTTCTTCATTGCGAACAAATCTATGTTGGGCTTTCCCCAATGATTGAACAGGTGATCCGCTACACATTGATTTAGTTGCCATTCCGTAGGCAGAATACTCATCCTTCGGCTCAATGAGTCTGCTAACAGATTCAGCCTTCCCGGAACATGAACTGCTTTCAAGGTGATCATATGATCCATGCACCAGCAAAGCAGCTTCCATGTCATTATACAGAGACTGGGCGACTTCGTTCCGCCCTGGCAGTTTATGTAACTCACTACTGTAGAGTTGTCTGAACGTATCATCACAAATTTTCCCTCCACTTCTTTTAAGAAGTGTTTCAGGCCTAGAATTACAGCCCGCAATTCTAGCATGTTGATATGTTCCTTTGACTGTTCCAGATTCCAAAGCCCTGATATAGTGGCTTCTTCCAGGCAAGCTCCCCAACCCTCCATCGATGCATCCGTAAACATCGTTACTTGAGGGTGGGGAGGGGTCAGCATGACCCCCGCCAGGAGATTTCCCCTCTCCATCCACCAATGAAGGTGATGAATGAGAGGGTCCAACACTTGAATGCGCGAGTCCAGTGATCCTGAACTCTGCATCCACTGAGCCATGAGAAACAATTGAATCGGCCGCCTACGTAAGGCCGCCTGAGGAATGACTGGTTCCATTGAAACCATCAGACCTAACATTCTCAGATAGACTCGTGCTAGAATATAACGGCTGTTGCAAACCAACTGAATGCACGAGAGTAGATTCTCCACTCTCTCCTGGGATGGATAAACATATCCTATCTCCAGATCGAAGAACATACCCAGGTAAACAAACTTCTGGGATGGAGTCAGCTCTGATTTCTGAAAGTTGATTATCCAGCCTAAATTTGTGAGTTTTCAAAACTATCTCCAGATTTGCTGTCAAACTTTCTGGGTTGTGTGCTTTCAGCAACCAGTCGTCTATGTAAGTGTGAACAGCTATATTTCTCCTGCAGAGGTATGCCGTGATAGCAAGTACCACTCGAGTGAAGACCCTTAGAGCCGTCGAGATGCCGAATGGAAGAACCTTGAATTCCCATTGGCGTCCCTGAAAAGCAAATCTCAGGAATCGACGAAAACTCCTTGCAATTGGAATGTGGAAATAAGCATCCTTGAGATCTATAGATGCTGTCCACATCCCCCTCTCTAACCCCAACAACACCGATCTTACTGTTTCCATTTTGAAACTCGGCGTGTCTATAAACTTGTTTAGAGGTTTGAGGTTGAGAATTGGTCTCCACCCACCGGTGTTCTTTGCCACAAGAAACACGGTTGAATAGAAGCCCGGGAAATCTTGCGCGGTTGAATTGCTTCCTTTAGAATTAGAGATTATATCTCCTCTTCTATGCACAACCGCTTGTCTGGATCTCTTGGAATTTGAGTCCAGACCGGTACCAGAGACAGATGCAATGGCGGACCTCTTATCCATTCTGGACAAGCCATTGCAAGACTAAGCGGTCCTGAATTAACCGCTCCCACTTCTGAATGTGGCAAGTCAAACGGCCTCCCACTGGCGCACCTTAGAAGTGGGAGTGTCTCTGGTACGAGTGACAACACCCGAGTGGTACCCGGAAGAAATTTTAGTGCATCAGGTCCGGTTACCACGCGCCGCTGCTCGCGCGCCACGGTGCGCGGGCTGCTGTCTGGCTGGCTGCGATTGAGGCGCTGGCTGACGTACAATAACACGCTGTTGCTGGCACGGCCGACGCAGTCTCTGAAACCGGCCGGCCAGCTGGCCTCTGACAATGCCAGCACCGCCACAAGCGTATTGCTGTCGAGCAGTCGAGGGCTGAACACGCATGTGTTCTCTGCGCAGCATTTCAAACTGTGCGCGCAGCGCCCTCAGGTTATTCACCAAAGTCACTGTCACTTGGAGGTGCCGACAACCTTCACCTCCAAAGAGACCAGGGCCCGCCATCGGCGCTTGCAACAAGCGCGACTTGAGGTCCTGAGACTGGCACAAATTGTCCAACGCAAAAGTGCGCCTCGTTCTCAGCGACTTTGTGACTGACCTAGTCAGACAGTCCAACGCCAGGTTGATGCCATCCTGGATGGCTCGTTGGACTGTCACAGGACTAGGCTGTTGCTGCACCGACGCGGCTACTACCCCCGATAGCAGCTGAGAGACATGCGACAGTGCACTAATCGCCGCTCGTGAACTCTCCTCGGTGTCGCGCAAAGCACAGGAACCCGGCCGCGCATCTTCCCCCAGAGCGACACGGGCGTCCGCGCTCGGTCTTGGCGCTAGGCCATATCGAGCATACTGACTAGCAGTAACTCGACATCGTCTAGCAACCTCGCAGGGGGGCCTTCGCAAGGCGACCTTTCGGTCTGGTCGACTCCTCTGCCGCCGAGAACATATCTAAGATATGTTCAGCATACGGTAGAGACAGAGTCGTGCTGGCCAATGGCTTTGCCTGTAACCATGCCCGAGGAAACATGAACTAATCACCTGAGGGGAGGTCTTGACTAATGGGACGTCCATCAGAGGGAACTAGAATGTACTGACTGCTACTAGAAGATTAGGAACATTGCAGGGTCCTCTCATCAACGTCACCCTGGGAATGACATTCTCGATGCTGATCATCAAGTCTAGAATCCTAAGAAAAAATCTTGCCCTGCCATAGAAAGAGGATGTCAGGGTGACCACTCTACCCTTGTCTCTGAAGGAAAAAACTTGACCCTGAAAACAACTCGAGGGAGATGCCTAGATGGGAGAAACTTGAGAAGGAACTAGGCTTGACTTATTGAAAAATAAAATTCAACCTAGGCTGCAAGGCGAACTGCAAACCGTTGGAATAAATCTTGAAAAAATTGAAAAAATTGAGAAAGACCTAGCTTTTATTAACCGAACGTCTATAAAGACTGAAGAATAAAACGACGGTGCCAGACACCTGCCACGGCTGAGACCAGACGTGTGAAAAGAAAAGTACCAAGGTCAGATCGATGGGCATGACTCAAACTGCCATACCCTATCCTTGAAAGCAAAACTCATATACCTTCGGAAGGTACGGTAAAAAAGGCACATGAACTAGGCATCCTAACGATTGATAGAAAAGGATCACATGCCTGAAAAATAGACTTGCGATAGGGGAGGACTCCATCCTGAATTTACGAGATAAAGAAAGAAGATATAACTTCTTCAGGAAGATAAAAGGATGCCAGCCTTATAAGAATTGAAGACTATGAAGATCGTTGATCAGAAGCATGGGTCTACTTTCCTTCTATAGACTCCTTGACAATCATAGAAAATCAACAACCCCTCTAAGGCTAATAGCTTCTGATGGGATGGAACAGAAGACCATTTGGGAGAAGAAACTGCAGAGAAGAGTCCTAGATCCAAGAACATCTGGCCCTTTTGATAAAGGCCGCTCTTAAAGATGGGGCAAACTTACTATATGCTAAAGAGGACTGCTCATAGAAACACACAGTTTACATATGCCATGCTGCTCCAACCAGAAAATCCTGGGCTAGATCCTTATTCTTAGCCATCACTAAGTGAAATATAATTTTGATGACGTCGCGATTCTATGAATTGAATGCATGATATGGCCTGATAAGTGAACTATGGCAATATTTTGACTGTCTTGGAGACTGGCATAACCAAGGTTCAAAATATAAACAAAGCTTTGCCATAGAAAATTATCCTCATCTTGAAAAGAATTTCACAAAACGAAGAAATTTTACAAAACTCAGGATAAGTGCACACACCTTACACATTGAGGAAGATAGGTACAAAACACCACTAATACCTGCGCATCTACGATTCTGTAAGCTTTGCAACCAGAACCTAATCGAGGATGAAAAACACTTTATAATGGAATGTCCACATTACGATCAGCAGAGACAATCGTTCTTTAAAAAGCCTAATGAATTTACTAATTTTGTCTCGCTTGATAGGTGTAGCCAATTTAAATTTTTTGTGTCAGAAATAATGGAGTGATCAAATAAAAATTGTTATTGATTACATCAACGTTTTGCCTAGCTGCTCGGGCTTGTACTTGACACAATGTCAGATTGACATACTGAACATGAGGCAGGTTCATATAATGATTGCATAACTGTGTCCAATATTTTAATCAACGTCCATATCAATTTCATTGGGAAACTAGCCAACTTCATGATTCCTGGTAAATTCACCATACCTCACTGTATTTCATATATTGATTAATTAGATATCCTGAACAATCCGATATTGGCAGCAAACTTAAATCACAGCCCTACACATTAAACCTGTATATTTTTATTTATTTATTTATTATATTTATTGTCTAGGACCTATATTTTCATCTGTGTAAAATGTAGTTAAATGATTGTACCATGGCGTATGTCATTGTGTGTGATATGCCAATAAAAAGATTGATTGATAAGGAATCTCCGGGATCAGCTCGAATATTAAATACACAAAACACTGATTTTAATTAACAACAAATGAAGATGACATAAATACACATTTATGATGAAAAAAGCGAAAACACAGTTTTGGGTTGAATCACGTGCAGAGACGACGATCGAAAGATACCGGAAGTAGGAAACAACAAAATTTTAAAATTTTACTAGCCGAGAGACCGACGCCGAGATGTAAAGAAAGAACAAGCTTTGAAGTAAAAGGATAAAATTAGAAGCGAGCCAAAAAGATGAAAAATAATAGAGAAAAAGTAAGAAAAACATTGAAAAGACAGAGGCGATATGAAACCAGGGCGAAATGACTCGCCGAAAACCATGACGACAGAGAAGAAAACTCGGCTTATATTCCTTCTTCCTTTTCCATTTTTTTGGGGCTTATATCTCCTTTCTTAGTGTCATTTATTCTAGAGACCATTCGAAATTAAGCGATGATATGCGCATATGAAATAAGCTGCAACAAAAAACCCACACGGCAACCAGTCGGACGAGTCTTTTATTACGTTGAAATATTGCCACTGATAAAAGAATAAATGCTGAATATCTATATAATTTCAAGAGAGACTTCAAGACTGGCAATGTCTCGGTATGAATATTTTCCCATTAAACATTCCGATTTTTTAAAACGATTACGGAAATAAGACTAACCATTAGGCAAGATGATGACTAGATCCTAGAAAAGTGAACATGTAAACCGGACCTAAAGAACAAACCAGGAAGTTCTCTATCACCAGAAATCCAAAACAGGAAGATCGGACCGGAAGTTAATCCACGAACACCAGAAAGATAACTGGAAATGCCCTATCCCCAGCTGTATGAAATCCGGAAGTGGAAAAATAGGAAACGGAAATGCGCAAACCGGAAGTAGACAACGGAAACTGAACAGGATCCTACAGACCCGGATGTACAGTAAAAAACCAGAAGAAGCATAGGAAGTGGAAATACGCAAACCGGAAGAAGAAAACCCGGAAGCAGAAGAGGAAGGACCGGAAACGGAAACCATAAGTAGCCCCGGGTCTTGGAGACCCGCATCTACTAAGCACACACCGGAAGTGCTTGATAAACCGGAAGTTATCATACTTCCAGACTGCATTAAGCTAGAAACAGGTGATCTTTTAACATTACTGGCTACCGGTATAACAGAAAACTTGACGTTGGCATAGGCGTTTGAATCGGGGACTTCAGTTGCTGACACCACTGCTTGAGGGTAATGCCCCTCCTTAAGACTTGTGGGTTTTACCCGGTGACCTGCTTGAGCTCACCTTCGAGAGCCTCTTCTTTGAGTCTCTAGCATTCGGTTTCGGGGACTGAATCTCTTGCCTGGATGTGAGGGAAGTAGGCTTCCCCCCTATGCGGACACGCCCGCTAACCTTCTGGTTATCATCTGACTTGGATGAAACATCTCTAGCCGCGCGAATGGCAGACGAAATTCGCTCATCTAACGACTTTGTAAAAAATCTAAAATGGCATCAGAATTAGAAGAGCAATCATCACCCTGTTGCTGGCGTAGAAGATACAGAAGTGCTTGCAAAAAACACAACTTTAGATTTGGTAGTAACGGAGGGGAAGCGATCAATGGGCAACGCGGCCTTGGCTACAAAATCCTTAAAATATTCTTTAGAGACAGTCGGCGACCATCCTTTGCATACATGCATTTCACCATCCCGAGTGACTTGACACTCCTAAAAATTAAACAAAAATAGAGAATGAAGCATACAGCTTCGAAAACTTAAGAGAACTTCTCTAAATTAATGAGTCTGATAAGAGGAAAGACTAACGTCTGCTCAGAGAAAGCGGGAAAATTTAAATTCAAATATCCCTAATGAAAAGAACAACTAGATTGCAAACTTTCTTAGGGATATAAAACGAAAAGCACTAAAAGATTTGGTTCTAGAAATAAGTGAATATAAAGGCTCTTAGAGTTTAATTGAGGGTTAGAAATGATGATGATGACTTAGGCATTTTGTTTACCACGAAAACGGGATACCACCACGAAAACTGGTAACACATATATACAGAGTATACAATGCAGTAAAAACCGCGAAATACTCGATAAACATAAATTAGGGAGGATAGGCTTCATTAGGCATAATCCTGGATTGAAGCACTCTCAAATAAGTAAGCTGAACTCAGCGCAAAGCTATAAAAACTTAGCTGAAATATTTGCAGACTGTACTGCTTGCAGAATATTTGAAAAGTGAATCCGTTTCCTATTTGGGCTCCTATGCGCATGCACGACCATGCTTGTGACAGGCGTCACCAAGGAGTGAGTACAGACTGGTGCCAGTCTATATGAGGTCATATGCTGGGGGTGTACCCTACCAGTAGCCTGGTTGAGGGTATACATAGTAAATGGAATAGGCATATGGGGGTTTGTAAGCAAGCATAAAAATCTTATTCTGGTGGCTAAGTGCAGAGTAGTTGATTTAGCAAGTAGTGATTGAATGGTATACATGTTTTTGTGGTGTAATAACAACTTGGGACTCCCAAAGGTAGTGGCAGTGGGTCCCTTGGACCCCTGAACAAATTTAGCATGAGACCCCATAATTCATAGCTGTGAGCCCATGGTACGCTCTAATTCTAACATGGATGAGAAAAACTGAATGGGAAATACAGGTTGAGACTCCCAGATTTCTACGTCTTGGGTCTGTAAGACCTTCAAATTTTATATGCTTTGAGAAAGACTGAGTGGCACATACTGAAATACACATTTTTGTCCATAACTCTGGAATGCAAGAAGGTAGAATCAGTATATTTTTTACATCTCTTCATATTAGGTGAGTGTGTTAAATTTCTAGCTCAGTCTTACTATTTACTAAGTACATTCTCAAAACAGAACACAATGGCGTGAGTCATCCATCGCCTTCACCGAGTGCAATCTAGTTGTAACTATACTACCATTGCTGATACAGTTATTATTTTTTTGTTAAAACTTACTTCACTTTCATCATAGCCTGACATGCGTGCCGTTAATTTGAGTGCATTCTCACGAGCGCGTTCGCGTCGCTGACAGAAGAACACAGCCAGAGCGCCGAATAAAACAACAAGAACAACACCTGCCACGGATGGACCAATAATTGTGGCTAGCTGTTTCTTCTCCTGCCTGTAAGTTATATCAAGTTACACATAAATGAGAAGTTTCAAACTTAATTTATATATATATATATATAATTTGGTAAAGACGTGTTAATCCTTCATTAACCATTTAACACTGATATCAGTCAAAAATGGCTTCTTCAGTGGCCTAGAGAAATATCCATTTGCAGACTAAGAGAAGCCTATTGTTGAAAATTTATCATTGGAATGACTGGCACGATAAACGAGCCAGTCACTGCAGTGGTAACTTTTCAAAAATAATCTCTTGGTCTGTAAATGGATATTTTCTATGAGAAAATTAAAATTTTATTGAACGAATTTGAGAGTTAAAGGGTTTATTGCTTAACCCTTTCACTGACAAATCCCTGAAAAAGTAATCTTTATGATATAAAACTTAATCTGTTGAATATTTTAAAATTAATTTGACTGGAAGCCGTTGCTGCTTAAGGCAGCAATAGCTTCTAGTTTAATTAATTTCAAAATATCTAACGTTTTTCCAGTATGGCAGGGTTGAAAATGAAATATGGGGAATTCATCAGTGAAAGGGTTAAGATTGGTCAAGACAATCAAGATATTACTTAGTAAACATCCATTTGCAGCTCAACACAAAGCTTTTTGAAAATTTACTACAGGACTGACTGGCACCATTATGGAGACATGTATTCCTGTGGTACATTTTCAGAAATCTTCATTTGGTCCACAAATGGACATTTATCAACACAATTCTAGAAGCCATTTCTGACCGTGAAAGAGTTAACCCGTATCACTCTGATGTCAATATTCCATCTTTTACTGGGTCAATAGCAAATAAACTGGTGTAAATTTGTCAACAATTTTGGTAGACGATGTTGCTGTCCCTTCCACCAAATTTGTTGGAAAATGGACACCAGTTCATCTTTTAGATTTAGTTTCAAAATTTAGAATTTTGACATCAGAATGGTAATAGTTAATGTAAATAAAATAAACGTTTTTGCATAGTTAATGTCCACTTAAACGTCAAAAGGATATTTTTGAAAATTTATCAACGGAATGATTGGCTCGGTTATCGAGCCAGTAATTTCAGTGCTAAACTTTCAAAAACAGTTTTATCTGGGCCTGCAAATTGACGTTTAAGATGAACACTGCATTTAATCCTTTAACCCTTACAGACCAGAAAGCTCTTTATGATGGTAGTAATATTTAGTTGAATATTTTGAAGCTAACATGTTGAGCAACAGGTTCCAGTCAAATTAATATCAAACTATTCACCAGGATTCCTGTATAGTTGTCTTGAACTGGAGACATTGGAATTTCCAGTATTAAATGGCTAAATTGCAAGCTTTGTGTGTCAACCACAACCACGACCACACCCGCCACCACGACCACAACCATACCCGCCACAACCACGACCACACCCGCCACAACCACGACCACACCCGCCACAACGTCTACCACAACCACACCCGCCACGACGTCTGCTACTACCACTACCACAACCACGACCACACGCGCCGCAACATCTACTACTACCACAACCACACCCGCCACGACGTCTCCTACTACCACAACCACACCCGCCACGACGTCTACTACTACCACAACCACACCCGCCACAACGTCTACTACTACCACAACCACACCCGCCACAACGTCTACTACTAACACACCCACCACAACGTCTACTACTACCACACCCACCACAACGTCTACTACTAACACAACCACACCCGCCACGTTTACTACTACCACAACCACGACCGCCACAATGTCTACTACTACCACAACCATGATCACAACCACTCGCCACAACGTCTACTACTACCACAACCACCACAACGTCTACTACTACCACAACCATGACCACAACTGCCACTACTACCACGACAACAACCGCCACAACGTCTACTACTACCACAACCACACCCGCCATGACGTTCACACCCGCCACGACGTCCACTACTAGCACAACCACGACCACACCCGCCACAACGTCTACTACTACCACAACCACACCCGACACCACGACCACACCCGACACGTCTACTACTACCACACCTGCCACGACATCTACTACTACCACAACCACCACCACCACACCTGACATGTCTACTACCACCACAACCACACCCAACACCACGTCCACATTGACCACCACGTCCACATCGACCACCAGGTCCACACCCACCACAACTTCTACTACTACCACGACCACCGCAATGTTTACTACTACCACAACCACCACGACGTCCACACCCGACATGTCTACTACCACCACAACCACACCCAATACCACAATGACAACCACGTCCACATCGACCACCACGTCCACACCCGCCAAGACGTCTACTACTACCACAACCACCACCATGTCCATACCCGCCACAACCACACCCACCACCACGTCCACACCCAACATGTCTACTACCACCACAACCACACCCAACACCACGTCCACATTGACCATCACATCCACATCGACCACCACGTCCACACCCGCCACCACGTCTACGACGGCCACCACCACCACCACGTCCACACCATACCCCACGTCCATTACCACCACGACCACACCCGCCACCACGTCTACTACCACCACAACCACACCTGCCACCACGTCTACGACGGCCACTACCACCACGACCACACCCACCACAACATCCACTACCACCACAACCACATCCGACACCACATCTACAATGGCAACCACCAACACGACCAAACCCGCCACCACATCCACTACCACCACACCAGACACCATGTCTATGATGGCCCCCACCACCACACCAGCCACCACATTCACATCCGCCACCACATCCACACACCCTACCACATCCACCGCCACGACGACCACACCCGAAACCACATCCACTACCACCACATCTACGACAGCAACCACCACCACCACACCCGACACCACATCTATGACGGCCACTACCACCACAACTACAAGCGCAATCACTGCCACTACCACAAATGCCACCATGACCATCTCTATTATTATTATTATTATTATTATTATTATTATTATTATTGACTTACTCTCTGTTTCTCTCCATCTGTCGCATTACCTCCGGGTGTGTTGCGTCAACACAAAGCTGTTCCTGGATGCGTCCTTGTTTCTTTACACCCAGGTGATATGGGCTATCTTCTGGACACTCCTGAGTGCAGTTGAACTGAATAACAGCGATAAAAATATGACAGATAAACAACAACAACAACAACAGCAGGAGCAAGAAAAGATTGCAGACACTTGCCCTCCAGTTTTTGTTACATTGTACATTTTTTTCACGGATTTTTTTCATACTCAAGTTTTTCAGATAATGACCAACATTGCAGAATCCTAGTGTACGGTCCCTTTCTTGTGATCTAAACCAGACCAAACAGTAGTTTACGAGCTAGATCCATAGATCAGAAATTGATCCGATCCAGATCAGGTTTTTTAAATCTGGATCATAGCCAATGTCTGGACATTCTCTTTCATTGTAAGATCCTGTGTTGTGTTAAAATTTGAACCAAATCAGATCATTCGTTTTTAAGATGCATCCCCGAACAGACAGACAGACAGACACACACACACACACACATAGACACACCCGAATGCAGTACCCCAGAGCATAATTTAGAATTTAATATTTGCATAGCATGAATTGCTATGCAAATTATAAATTTCATAGTTGTCTGCAAAAATGTGTAGCAGTTAACTCTTTCACGGACAAATTCCCTGTATCTCAATCTCAGAGCAAACAAACAGGAACAGCTGTTGAAAATTTGAAATTAATTTGACTGGATGGCAGCAATGGCTTCCAGTCATATTACTTCCAAAATATTCAACAGAATATGCTATACATTGTAAAGAATTTACTTTTTCAGGGATTAGTCGCTGAAAGGGTTATTGATAGAACTTATGAAAATCAATGCTAAATTGCAATCGCATGAAAATTTTGCATAGCAGATACAGATATGCATGATGCAGAATGTATAGTAGTGGCCTAAATGTGTAGCAAATTGAGATGCGATACCAGATAAATTATGCCCTGTACCCAATTCCCCTTATGGACCAAGGATAACAACAAAATAAATCATAATAAACCACAACAGGAATAAAAGATGAATGTAGGTCATATATACATCGACATAGGAGAGTTACCACTTTACAGTTCTGCTTTGCCTAGAGTGAGATATATATATGACAAAAACTGGAAATTCACTGGTCAATTCCCTAGAAAAGTCAGTGTGGTTAATTGAAAAATTAAAATAGTGCCATTTTTATTTCAGTACCAACTTTTAAATTTCTGACAAATTACTGAAATCTAGCTTTGCCTTGCCCATCTCTAGCTAAGCTCCACGCACATCTTGCTTGTGTTAGGATCGATTAATTTCTGAACTCCCGACTATCAATTTCCAGAAACTGTAGGTAAGCTGTTGAATATTTTGAAACTACTCTGACTGGGTGGTGTTGCTGCCTATGTCCAGTCAAATTTGTTTCAAAATATTCAACAGCATGGTTATTAAATAGTAAAGATATACAATTCGTACACCAATGCTTAGTACGTCAACAATTATGCATTCGTGATGAACATGTCTCCATCATTCATTACATCCTTGATTATGACGATATTCTACACGTCACGTAGTTGATTATGACATCATATGATGGATGGATAAACTGGAAAGGTCTATTTTAGTATGAGTGCGCACATCCGTACAAAAGGTAGAGAAAATAGGACTGTGTGGCCTCCTCGCTCAGCTAAGGCTTACCTCGTTTGTGTTGTTTGGTAAGAGATAGACCTTGAGATTCTTACACGCCGTGCAGCTCCAACTCGATGGTCCAGTGCAGCCACGGAGGCACTCACTGTGGCAGTTCCGACAGTTGTTGAAGCGGTCAGCATACATGTTGCTCTGGCACGCCGGCACACACGTCTGGAAAAAGCGGTAGTTTCTACACACGCTGCAGAGAGCCGCTCCCGGACCCCGGCACGTCAAACACTCTTCGTGACATGGACAACACACCTGCAAACACAAAACAAAGAAATAATGGTCCGTTAATGTGTTTTCAGAAAGGCACACAAATAGCGCCAGGATTGGAGGATTCCAGTTTCACAGTCAATCATATGATGTCGTAATCAACTACATGATGTGTAGGATGACATCATAATCAATTATTCCATGAATGACGTAGCTAAGTTCGCCACGAATGCTTGAGTTGTTGTATGAATTGTATGTCTTTACTATTAATAAACATGCTGTTGAATATCCTGAAACTAATTTGACTGTGACAGCACCCAGTCATATTAGTTTCAAAATATTCAACAGCTTACCTGTATATTTTTCTGGAAATTGATAGTCAGGGAGCTCAGGGATCGATTGATCCCAGCATGGGCAAAGTTTGGCAGGATCTTAGCTAAAGATGGTCAGAGCATAGGTAAAACAGGAGGAACAAATTTCCAGAATCTCAGTTTTAAGTTAACTATACAGGTAGCCGCTGCCACCACCAATAACATCATCATCATCATCCTGATCATTCATCATCATCAATAATCTCATCATCCCGATCATTCATCATCATCATCAATAATCTCATCATTCATCACCATCATTTCGATCATTTATCATCAATAATATCATCACCATCACGATCATTCATCATCATCAATAATCTCATCATCACCATCATCTCAATCATTCATCAAAAATATCATCATCATTCATCATCTCGCTCATTCATCATCAGTAATCATAACATCATTCCGATCATTCATCATCAATAATATCATCATCATCACGATCATTCATCATTATCATCATCAATAATATCATCATCATCATCCTGATCATTCATCATCAATAATATCATCATACCGATCATTCATCATCCATAATAAAATCATTATCATCAATAATATCATCATCATTCATCACCATCATTCATCATTAATAATAAAATCATCCCGATCATCATCAATAACATCATCATCATCCTGATCATTTATCATCATCAATAATATCATCATCATCCCGATCATTCATCATCATCAATAATATCATCATCATCCCGATCATTCATCAGCATCAATAATATCATCATCCCGATCATTCATCATCATCAATAATATCATCATCCTCATCATCCCGATCATTCATCATCATTAATATCATCATCCCGATCTTCATCATCAATAATATCATCATCATCAATAATATCATCATCATCATCATTCATCAACATCATCCTGATCATTCATCATCAATAATATCATCATCATCAATAATATCATCATCATCATCATCATCATTCATCAACATCATCCCTATCATTCATCATCATCAATAATATCATCATCATCAATAATATCATCATCATCATCAATAATATCATCAACATCATCCCGATCATTCATCATCATCATCCATAATATTATCATCATCAATAATATCATCATCATCAATATCATCATCATCATTCATCAACATCATCCCAAGCATTCATCATCAATAATATCATCATCATCATTCATCAACATCATCCCGATCATTCATCATCAATAATATCATCATCAATAATATCATCATCATCCCTATCATTCATCATCATCAATAATATCATCATCATCAATAATATCATCATCATCATCAATAATATCATCATCATCAATAATATCATCATCATCATCATCCCTATCATTCATCATCATCAATAATATCATCATCATCAATAATATCATCATCATCATCAATAATATCATCATCATCAATAATATCATCATCATCATCATCATTCATCAACATCATCCCGATCATTCATCATCATCATCCATAATATTATCATCATCATTCATCAACATCATCCCGATCATTCATCATCATCATCAATAATATCATCATCATCATTCATCAACATCATCCCGAGCATTCATCATCAATAATATCATCATCATCATCAATAATATCATCATCATTCATCAACATCATCCCAATCATTCATCATCAATAATATCATCATCATCATCATCCCGATCATTGATCATCATCCATAATATCATCATCATCAATAATATCATCATCATCATTCATCAACATCATACCGATCATTCATCATCAATAATATCATCATCATCATCATCCCGATCATTGATCATCATCCATAATATCATCATCATCAATAATTCTTCATCAATAATATCATCATCATCATCATTCATCACCATCATCCCAATCATTCATCATCAATAATATCATCATTCATCACCATCATCCCAATCATTCATCATCAATAATATCATCATTATCAATAATATCATCATCATCAATAACATCATCATTCATCACCTTCATCCCAATCATTCATCATCAATAATATCATCATCCCAATAATCCATCATCATCAAATGGCTTCAACAGTGGTCTTTATAAATGTCAATTTGCAGAGAAAACTATTTAAAAAAATTTACTACTGGAATGACGCGTTCCATAACCGAGCCAGTCATTCCAGTGGGTTTTTTAAAATAGTCTTCTCTTGGTCTGCAAATGAATACTTTCTGTGACACAATTGAAATTTTCTTGAAAGAATTTGAGGGTTAAAGTGTTAACTGTCTCGCTGCTGCAAGCCACCAGACAATGATTTCAAAGAGCGAAAACTTTTGACTTGATGAATATTTTGAAAACAATTTGACTGAAAACTGTTAATTTCACTCAAATTGTTTTCGAAATATATACTAGGTCCAGAGATATAAACTGTGGAATATGTCGTCTGCAAAAACTGAGCAGCAGACAGTTAAAGTTCTCACACCTTTTTTCCTGCCATAGGACTCGTATGTTCAGGCCGAAAGATGGATAAATAATGGCTCTCGGGGCACTCAGAATTTGGATGCAGACAGAATATCCTTGGACTCTCGTCGATTGTCTTCAGAAGTCCGATTTCACAGTTAATACATCCGCCCCAAACATTCACCTCTGTTGAATTACCCGAACACCTGACAGGTAAATAACAACAAACATTTAAAATAGCATATCATGGACTGACCTACCCAGCTGAAATCATTAGCCAGGAAATTAGCTTGTTTTGGGATTTTACTAGCTTAATATTAACGCTCTTAGCCAGTAAATTATCTTATTTTGGAATTTTATTACTCACTCATGAGAATTATTCCTTAAAAACTAATTGGCGAGCATGTAGGTTTGACCCTGTATATGATTTAGAGCTTT
Organism: Chaetoderma sp. LZ-2023a; assembly: GCA_034401795.1. Taxonomy (NCBI): domain Eukaryota; kingdom Metazoa; phylum Mollusca; class Caudofoveata; order Chaetodermatida; family Chaetodermatidae; genus Chaetoderma; species Chaetoderma sp. LZ-2023a. Next base: position 53,431,362 of record CM067359.1, on the reverse strand, counting down.
TGTTTTCCTACGTGCTTGACACTAAACGCTGGTTGGATAGCTATGCTAAGCTATCATCTGATTTGTGTAGGGATCAACAAAGGGTGGGCAGGGCAGAAGGGGGGTGGGGGGATTGGGGTACGGGTGGAGTCAAATATAAATGTCATATGGGACACTCGCATAACTTGTTTTGGTTGAATTCCACCAAATGATTTCAGAAAAGATGTCAGTTATAATTTTGATATTTGACCCTTTGACCCTGCCAACCTTCAAGGGTGCAGAGTGAAAAATAAATGTCATCTCGTAATTCGCAATCATATCAGTAACATATACAAGATTTGGTCAAACCCCAAATGGACACACAGATAGACAGCTGGTGGTTCATGCAATATCACTAAACATTTTATCAAAACATATGTGGATAAACACACGTTTCTAACTGTACTTTGCCAAAGCCTGCCTGTAGCAATACTCCCCTAAGAGATTGTATATTATACATGTACGTACCCATCACCACAGTTCTCATGGCAGAACTGGCAGTTATTGTTTTCATCTGGGTACTTCTTCGCCGGGCACTCGGTCATGCAGTTTGTCGGCCCATCGCATACATTTTTACACATGTGGCAGTCATTGGAGGTCTGCAATAGACAACATGATATTACTCTTTAACTCTTAAAATGACAGTGTCTCAATTTCAAGACAATAGAGGGAGTCATTTCTACCTATGACACACCCTTTTCTACCTATGACATGCCCTTTTCTACCTATGTCACGGCCATTTCTACCTATGACACACCCATTTCTACCTATGTTCCGGCCATTTCTACCTATGACACACCCATTTCTACCTATGGCCCGGCCATTTCTACCTATGACACACCCATTTCTACCTATGACCCAGCCATTTCTAACTATGATACACCCGTTTCTACCTGACACCAATTTCTACCTATGGCCCGGCCATTTTTACCTGACACACCCATTTCTACCTATGACACACCCATTTCTATCTATGACACGCCCATTTCTACCTATGACATGCCCAATTCTACCTATGACATGACCATTTCTAGCTATGACACACCCATTTCTACCTATGACACTCCCATTTCTATCTATGACACGCCCATTTCTACCTATGACACGCCCAATTCTATCTATGACACGCCCATTTCTACCTATGACATGCCCAATTCTACCTAGTGTTGGGATAGATTTATATACTTTGAACCCTGAATTCCCAATTTCAGGACAACTAATGCAGGTAAGTTGTTGAATACGTTGAAACTATTTTGACTGGGTGCTGTTGCTGCCTATAGGAGCAACAGCTCCGAGTCAAATTAGTTTCAAATTATTCAATAAAATGTTTATTAAACTGTAAACCTAACAAACACATACAATTCATACACTTGACAGACTTCAACGTCCACGACATAGCTAGACATGTCATAATAATTGTGACGTTAGCCTACAGGTGACATAATTGAGTATGACATCATATACTTGAGTGACAGATCGGATCCCTCAAATATACATTAAAGATGTGGAATATGTTGACACTAACTCGATGGGAACATCTCCCAATCAAATTAGTTTCAAAATATTCAACAGAATATTCCTTACATAATAAAGTTGTCGTCTCTGGTGTGTGATGGTGAAATGGTTAACAAGAACGAGAAAATCAGATTCCGGAAATCTATAGCCATCATCCACAGCAACATTTCATTTATGGGGTCACCAAGACCTTTTGGTGATAAAAATTGAGAATTCTTCGGACACTGATGAGGAATAGACAGAAAAAGTTCATAGTTTGCTTAATGGACCTTTCCAGAGTATTGACATCATAATCAGCGTGTAGGATGACATCATAATCAGCGTGTAGGATGACATCATAATCATTACGCCACAAATGATTCTATACGGCCCGTCTTTAACTCTTAATAGTCTGACACATTGTACAAATTGTATGTCTCTACTATTTAATAAACATGCTGTTGAATATTTTGAAACTAATTTGACTCAACAGTAACCAGTCAAATTAGTTTCAAAATAATCAACAGCTTACCTGTATAGTTTTCTGGAAATTAATAGTCCGGGAGTTTAGAGATCGACCGATCCCAACATGATCGAGGTGTGGGTGGAGCTTAGCTAGAGATGGGCGGGGCTAGATAAAAATGGAAAGGTTTATTGGGTCACCGTAATATTTCTTTAATTAATCAATACCATTAACCTTTGACCTTCTGACCCACGAAATCACTAGGGGTTTTCAGAAACACTAGGGCAACCCACGTTTTGGCCGTGTTGGGATGAATATATCTCTGCACTCTCTGAATGTCAATTTGCAGAAACCTATACAGAAAAGCTGTTGAATATTTTGAACACTAATTTGACTGGGTGCTGTTGCTAGCGCCCAGTCAAATTAGTTTCAAAATATTCAACAGAATGTTTATTAAATAATAGCCATACAATTCGTACAACTTGACAGATGATTAAACTTCTATGACAGGCTAAATCACGTCATTCATGACATATTTGATAATGATGTCAGACTATGATAATGATGTCAGCCCACATATGACGTAGTTGATTATAGCATCATATGATCGAATGAGAAACAGGATTCATTAATTGTTTGTATTTTTCAGAAAATCTGCTTTTTTTCCAATTCAGAATGTGTAGTATAATAAACAACCGTTTTTTGATGCTATGTCATTGGATGAGGTCACATCTATTTTACGCAAAATGCCTTCAAAGTCTTGTGAATTGGACCCCATGCCTACTCAGTTTGTGATGGACTGCCACGATGTGTTGGCACCTTTGCTGTTACGCATCGTGATTGCATCTTTTGAGTTTGGGATTTTTCCAGCCAATTGCAAAGCTGCCATTGTCCGTCCCCTCATTAAGAAACTAGGTCTGGATCCCAATATCCTTAACAATTATCGTCCAGTCTCAAACTGTTGTTTCTTGGGCAAGTTCCTTGAGAAGTGTGGATTTTTCGTCTGCATCCATATTTTTCCTCTAATAGTCTTTATGGCAAATTTCAGTCTGCTTATCGAGAGGGACATAGCACCGAGACGGCACTCCTTCGAGTCCTGAACAATATTATGCTTGCTCTCGATAGGCAGCATAATGTTATACTGGTGTTACTGGACCTTTCTACGGCCTTCGATACCATCTATCACGACATTCTCATGAACAGATTGCGCTGTCGTTTCGGCATCTGTGGACTAGCCTATGATTGGATTGAGTCCTTTCTTCGGTGTAGGACCCAGTGTCTTTGCGGTCGGTGGTGTTGGAGGACCATGTCCTATCAAATAATTTTTGTTCTAACTAAACAAATTAGTTTCAAAATATTCAACATCACAAACAATTCTTCATTTGAAGAACAAACTGATAGTAGTGCCGGTTACTTTCTTAATTTCACACTGCAACACAGAAAAAACCGGGACACAACTAAAACTCGCAGACACCGATTTGTCAGACCCAAATAAATAAACTAAAGTATAAAATGCCAATAATTCTGAACATACCGGTCCTGTGCAGTTCCCATCGCATTCGTAATGGCATTTCTTGCATGTCCTGTTGCCAGCATTGAACATGTATATCTTGTTCTTTATGCTTGTCTTTTCCAAAGCATTACATGACTTCACGCAGATATCCAGACGATCCACGTTGAAATTACGGCATGATAAACATTTACCCGAACCTTTTCCCCAGCAACCATCATCTGAGCACTCAGCATCACAGACAAGGCCATGGTTTTCTAGTAAAAACGGAAAAAACATGACGTTCAGTTGACTGATTGAGAACAAGTTTCATTAAAATATCTGAAGCAGTTCTGTATGATATATGGTTTACGAGTTATTGTGGACACAGACGGATGCAGTGATTCATATAGCGCTTCGGCACCTTCCAAAGTACATCTTATGGTTAAGGGACCAGTGTCACGCCAAAATTTGGACATCCCCCGCTAAAATCAGGTGATTGTGTGTGCGTGCATGCATGTTGCAAATTGAAATCTGGTATTCAGAAGCAGTATTTCATTATTTCCCATCTATGCTAAAATTAGAGTGTACTATTGTTACTATTTCTTACATTGTGTTCAATATTGTACAAACTAACTCGTTTCTGTTTTGCAAATATGTTAACTTCTTCTTCTTCTTTTCGTTCGCTGATCATACCGCCAGTCCTAAAGTGACTATCGACATGATCATAATATGTTAACTTATTTATGAGATATACTGTAGCTTATTTCATGTTGAGTCATTAACCCTTACTACTCTCCTGTCAAAATGTTAAATTGTCAAATTAAATTAACCCTTACCACTCTGATGTCACAATTTTAAATTGTCAAATTAAATTAAGGGTGCATATTCACAATAAGATTTCTGAAAATAAAATTGTTTAAATTATACACTTTTAGAAGCTTAAATTGTGAGCTTAAATGTAATGAAACGAAATAAATCTTAACATATGATGATCCCATTCCATAATTTTTTAAGTTGCGAAATTGAAATAGAGGCACAGGCCTCTATTTCAATTTAGCAACTTAAAAGATTATATTAATTTATATGGAATGGAATCATCATATGCTAAGATTTATTTCGTTTCATTACACATAGGCACACAATTTAAGCTTATAAAAGTATGCAATTTTAACAATTTTATTTTCAATCATTCTGGTGTGAATATGCAGCTTTAATAGATGAACTGGTGTTCATTTCTCAACAAATTTGGTGGAAGATGTTGTCAATGATTATGATGATTACTGTATTCTGCGGCCGGCTGTAGTGGTAGAAACATCCTACAGCTGCAAACAGTCCTTCTTCACTTTTGCCCACTGTCTTGTCCTCGGTCAAAATCATCCACCAAAATTGTTGAAAAATGTAAACCAGTTTCTTAGCTATTGACAGAGTAAAATTTAGAATATTGACATCAGAGTATTACAGGTTAACCACTGAAATAACAATGCCTCCTTAGGCAGCAATGACTTCCAATCAAACTACAAACTAAGTCCAAGATTAATCAACAGTACTGTTTAGTTTGGGAAATACCTTCCATTATTTCTGCCATGTACTCTAGTTAACATAATATTGACGTACCACATTCTAACGGATCCCTGTTGCTGCCCACCACCGTCTGCTGATCCTGACGTCTGTAGAGTCGTGAAAAATTGATTGTATGCGCATAGCACAGCTTGTAATTGTTTGAAATCAAAACTTTTCCATTGCCAATCTCCACTAGATTTGTCAGCTCCAGGGATTCAAGCTGCGTATCGAGCACGTCAAAAGAACTGTGTAAGCTGTAAATAATATTAACCCATTTAGCACTCAAATCAGCCAAAAACGCCTTCATCAGTGGTCTTGAGAAACGGCCATTTGTAGACCAAGAGAAGACTACTTTTGAAAATTTACCACTGGAATAATAGGCTCGATAACTGAGCCAGTCATTCCAGTGGTAAAGTTTAAACAAGAGGCCCAAGGGGCCTGTATCGCTCACCTGGACAATAGGCATTTCAACTAGAATGCTCTTTATCAACAAGATGGCCAGCAAACCGTTTATCCGACAGTTTCGAAAATTGAAAATTTGAGATCAGAATACCCAAAAACACATAAAACCAATTTCGGCCTCAAAATCCATCAAATAAAAAAATCCAATATGGCCACCAAACATGCTATATTTTGATTGGCCCACGGCGGCCATGTTTTTTGACGGATCAACTTCTCTTGAACAAACTTTAATGGCCCTTAGGCCCGATCCCTTCAGCGCTTCTGGAGAATAAGTCATTTTCGCTACAACTAGGTCACCCAAGATGGCCGCCGAACTAGTTGACCAATCAAGCTCCTTTGGCATAAATAATATTTCACTATGGGAGCCTATGGCGGGAAAATAAACCAAGATGGCAGCCAAACTATTTATCCGACAGTCTCGAAAGTGGCATATTTGAACTCGCCACACTGATAAGCATATATAAAGCAATTTTCGCCATCAAAATACATCAAATACAAAAAAGCCGATATGACCAAGAAACGCTGAATTTTGATTGGTTGATGGCGGCCATGTTTTTTAACGAACAAACTTCCCTTGAACAAACTTGAAAGGCGCTTGGTCCCTAAGCATATTTACAAAATTTCAGCTCTATCCCTTCAGCGGTTCGGGAGAAGTCGTTTTCGCGAAAACTAGGTCATCCAAGATGGCCACCAAGCAAATCGGCCAATCAGGTTGCCTTGAACAAACTTGGGTCTACCGCTGCCACAGATGATGTGCTATGAGGTTTGAATCAATTCCTCCAGCGGTTTCAGAGATTTTTTAAAGTGTTTCTAAAGATCAGCCATTTTGGTCGATGGCCATCTTGGATTTTGACCGATCCGCTTCGTTTGAACAAACTTAGATCTCTATGCCCTATGAATGCTTCCTCCAAAATATAATTGAAATTGGCCCAGTGGTTCTTGAGAAGTCGTTTTAAAGGAAAAGTTGACGGATGGACGGACGACGGACGGTCACCACCACATAAGCTCACTTGGCCTTTCAGGCCAGGTGAGCAAAAAATAGGCTTCTCTTCTTCTGCAAATGGACATTTTCTGTGAGAAAATTGACAAATTCGATGGTTAATGGGTTAACAGACAAGATTTGTCAAGAAAGATTGACATTTTTGCCTAAAGTGAAAGTGGATATTTACAGATCAAGAAGTCAGTTAGTGCTGAAGAAGTGACCGAGATGGTCATGAAAGCACCACTCAAACAATTTCTACATCCCGGAGAGGTAACTAATTTTTCCTTATTAAGAAAAGACTGTTTTAAAAGGTTATCACTGGAATGACTGGTTCTAATCTTGAACCAGTCATTCCGGAGTCAAATTAGTTTCAAAATATTCAACAGCATGTTTATTAAATAGCAAAGTATTACAAAGACATACAATTCATACGTGTCAGACTTTTTGAGATTTTATGACTGTCTATATGGAACCATTTGTGACATAATGATTATGACATCATCATACACAAGCTCCGCTGATTATGATGTCATATGGGATCAGATGATGAATGTATATTCTGGAAAGGTGAATTGCTCTGAAACATAACATTCCTCAAGACGATTCTTTTCCTAAAAAGTTTAAAGAGAACATCTTAACAAATAAAATACTCAAATTAGTAGTTAAATCAGGGACCAGCAGCACGGCTCGATCATCTCTTACGACTATACAGTAAACACATACAATTTTTAGTTGAGTCTCACAAATCGTATAGATCTAAGTCCATTTGTTTGTCAGTAAAATATGTCACTTGTCTGACTAAATCGTAATGATTCACATTTGATCAGGGTTGGTTTGAATAAATATGTTAAGAATTTTGTTACGAAACAAAGATACAAATGTGTAAGGCCCAGGGACCGACCTACCTACCCATTCGCCATTTGGCCAAATGCTAGTGAAATTGAGATCCGGCTAATAAAAAAGCAAGATTGGCTAAACATTTGGCCAATGATTAAAATCATATTATTATACATAGTTTCTATGTAGGGAACCATTAAAATGAATTGTGAATAAATAACTAGTACTTATATTATGTTTTATTGTTACCAAACAAACACCGAAATCCTAATACCGCGGATTAAATGCATCCATATCGGTCACCAGTTGAATATTTTGAAACTAATTTGACTGGAAGCTTCCAGGCAAATTAGTTTCAAAATATTCAACATAATATTGTATTAAACCTTTAACCCTTGAATTTGTTCAAATTTTTTCCCAATTTTCATTTGCCGATCAAGAAGACTATTTTTGAAAATTTACCACTGAAATGACTGGCTCGGTTACTAAGTCATACATATCTCCCAATATCCCATATGAATCAGAACCCAAGAACAAAATAATGTGTCCGCTACATGTATTGAAAGTTCAATCATCTGACTGCTTAATTTTTGCAGACAACATTCCAAGGGTTATACCGCTGACCTACTAAATATTTTAAAAACAATTTGACTGAAATTTATTGGTGGCTAGGCCACCAGCACCTTTCAGTCAAGTTGTTTTCAGAATATTCAGCAAGTCAAGAGTTTTTGCTCCTTGCAATTATTACTGGGTGGCCTACAGCAGCGAGACAGTTAAAACAGAAAATCAATGACTGGCCAATGTGACCCATAACATATCCTTGGTCAATATCCATTTGCGGGACAAGAGAAGACTAGTTTTTAACATTTACCACTGGGGTACCCGACTCTGTAATCGAGCTACTCATTCCATTGGTAAATTTAAAAACATCTTTTCCTCTTGGCCCGCAAATGGACATATTTTAATGACTACAGAAGTTGTTTTGGGCCTGGTTGACAATTCATGAATCCATTTCCTCACTCAATTATAAGACGTCATAAACAACTACGCGGCAAAAGCACCCAGTAAAATTAATTTCAAAATATTTAACAGCTTACCTGTATTATTTTCTGGAAAGTGATAGTCAGTGATTTGAGAGATCGATCGATCCCAACACGGACGAGTGGAGCGTAGATAGAGATGGGAGGGGCATAGCTAAAACTGGGAAGTTCCATTAAATGTGGGTAACATGTACTTACTGGTCGAGATTACGCCCAACAATTTTGCGCAGATTTGAGAGAAAAGACAGGTTTTTGAACTCATGGTTATCCGACTGAATCATGAGGTATCCCGTGATCTCCTCCACATTTTCCAGAGCCTGTAAGTCTCGTGGATGCATTTCAGGAACATTGTGAAAAGGGTCACTAAGGACATGAGAAAAACAAACAAATAAAGCATACAGTAAGAGGGAGTGGCATCCATATACACCATTAGCAATTAGTTACGTTTCTTTAACAAACATTAAATCGGAAAGTTGGGTCATGAAAACAGATTTTCCTTTAGTTGAGCCAAATCGGACAAGTAGTTTCCTAGATATCCATAGGCACATACACCTACACACACAAGCACGCACGCACACAAGCACGCACACAAGCACGCATGCACACACACAAGCACGCACGCACACAAGCACGCATGCACACACGATGCCCTTTCCTGAAACAGAAACAGTACAAAAAGGGATTAAAAACAAAACAAAACAGAACAAAAGCAATTGGGGTAATTCTAGTTTCTGCTGTCACTAAGATTGCTTGATTTCTCTTTTCTTTTCTTTTTTTCTGTTATTGAGTAGTCATTCCAGTGGTAAGTTTTCAAAAATATTCTCTTGGACTGCGAATGGACATGTATTCAATAATAAAATTTCATATTTTTGTTACCAATCTTCACCGTTAAATCTTTTTTAACGCTCAAATTTGTTCAAGAAAAATTTTCCCATGCGAAATGTCCATTTGCAGACCAAAGTGAAGCCTATTTTTGACAATTTAAATTTTCTAAAATAGTCTTGTCGTGGTATGAAAATTGACATTTCTCAAAACCACTGCAAAAGCCGTTTTTGGCTGATATGAGTGTTAAAGGGTTAAAGTTCCTGTTTCATGTGATGTTTCTCGCCACCTTTGTACGAGGGCATTCAAATTTACTTTTGAGCTGTACAGTACTGTAGAGGACTGTGACCATCTCTAGCCTGATTCCCTGATTATAATGGATGAATCCAGTTTTAGCTATGCCATGCTCATCTTTAGCTAAGCTCCACCCACGCTTTGTTGGTGTTGGGATCTATCGACCCCTACATTCCAGAATCTCAATTACCACAAAACTATACAGGTAAGCTGTTGAATATTTTGAAACTAATTTAACTGTGTGGTGTTACTGCAACAGCGTCCAGTCAAATTAATATCCAAATATTCAACAGAATTTTTGTTAAATAGTAAAGACAAACAATTCGTACAACTTGACCGATTATTAAGCGTCATTCATGGCGTAATTGATTATGACATCAGCCTATATGTGATTAGTTGATTATGACATCATATGGCTGAGTGAGAAACTCGATTTCTCCATTACTCTCAATACTGACCCATCTAGGCGAAGGTCAATATAGCAAAGACGCTCCAATCCACCTCAACAAATCAGTACCAAGTTAAATCACAATTTTCCATATCTCTATCTGATGTCTATCTTAACCCTTTAACACTCATATCAGCTAAAAATAGCTTAGCTTCTGCAGTGGTCTTCAAAAATGTCCATTTGCAGACCAACAGATATCCACTTTCACTGAGGCAAAAATGTCCATTTGCAGACCCACAGATATCCACTTTCACTGAGGCAAAAATGTCCATTTGCAGACCAACAGATATCCACTTTCACTGAGGCAAAAATGTCCATTTGCAGACCAACAGATATCCACTTTCACTGAGGCAAAAATGTCCATTTGCAGACCAACAGATATCCACTTTCACTGAGGCAAAAATGTCCATTTGCAGACCAACAGATGTCCACTTTCACTGAGGCAAAAATGTCCATTTGCAGACCAACAGATATCCACTTTCACTGAGGCAAAAATGTCCATTTGCAGACCAACAGATATCCACTTTCACTGAGGCAAAAATGTCCATTTGCAGACCAACAGATATCCACTTTCTCTGAGGCAAAAATGTCCATTTGCAGACCAACAGATATCCACTTTCACTGAGGCAAAAATGTCCATTTGCAGACCAACAGATATCCACTTTCACTGACTCAAAAATGTCCATTTGCAGACCAACAGATGTCCACTTTCACTGAGGCAAAAATGTCCATTTGCAGACCAACAGATATCCACTTTCACTGAGGCAAAAATGTCCATTTGCAGACCAACAGATATCCACTTTCACTGAGGCAAAAATGTCCATTTGCAGACCAACAGATGTCCACTTTCACTGAGGCAAAAATGTCCATTTGCAGACCAACAGATATCCACTTTCACTGAGGCAAAAATGTCCATTTGCAGATCAACAGATATCCACTTTCACTGAGGCAAAAATGTCCATTTGCAGACCAACAGATATCCACTTTCACTGAGGCAAAAATGTCCATTTGCAGATCAACAGATATCCACTTTCACTGAGGCAAAAATGTCCATTTGCAGACCAACAGATATCCACTTTCACTGAGGCAAAAATGTCCATTTGCAGATCAACAGATATCCACTTTCACTGAGGCAAAAATGTCCATTTGCAGACCAACAGATATCCACTTTCACTGAGGCAAAAATGTCCATTTGCAGACCAACAGATATCCACTTTCACTGAGGCAAAAATGTCCATTTGCAGACCAACAGATATCCACTTTCACTGAGGCAAAAATGTCCATTTGCAGACCAACAGATATCCACTTTCACTGAGGCAAAAATGTCCATTTGCAGACCAACAGATATCCACTTTGACTGAGGCAAAAATGTCCATTTGCAGACCAACAGATATCCACTTTCACTGAGGCAAAAATGTCCATTTGCAGATCAACAGATATCCACTTTCACTGAGGCAAAAATGTCCATTTGCAGACCAACAGATATCCACTTTCACTGAGGCAAAAATGTCCATTTGCAGACCAACAGATATCCACTTTCACTGAGGCAAAAATGTCCATTTGCAGACCAACAGATATCCACTTTCACTGAGGCAAAAATGTCCATTTGCAGACCAACAGATATCCACTTTCACTGAGGCAAAAATGTCCATTTGCAGACCAACAGATATCCACTTTCACTGAGGCAAAAATGTCCATTTGCAGACCAACAGATATCCACTTTCACTGAGGCAAAAATGTCCATTTGCAGACCAACAGATATCCACTTTCACTGAGGCAAAAATGTCCATTTGCAGACCAACAGATATCCACTTTCACTGAGGCAAAAATGTCCATTTGCAGACCAACAGATATCCACTTTGACTGAGGCAAAAATGTCCATTTGCAGACCAACAGATATCCACTTTCACTGAGGCAAAAATGTCCATTTGCAGACCAACAGATATCCACTTTCACTGAGGCAAAAATGTCCATTTGCAGACCAACAGATATCCACTTTCACTGAGGCAAAAATGTCCATTTGCAGACCAACAGATATCCACTTTCACTGAGGCAAAAATGTCCATTTGCAGACCAACAGATATCCACTTTGACTGAGGCAAAAATGTCCATTTGCAGACCAACAGATATCCACTTTCACTGAGGCAAAAATGTCCATTTGCAGACCAACAGATATCCACTTTCACTGAGGCAAAAATGTCCATTTGCAGACCAACAGATATCCACTTTCACTGAGGCAAAAATGTCCATTTGCAGACCAACAGATATCCACTTTCACTGAGGCAAAAATGTCCATTTGCAGACCAACAGATATCCACTTTCACTGAGGCAAAAATGTCCATTTGCAGACCCACAGATATCCACTTTCACTGAGGCAAAAATGTCCATTTGCAGACCAACAGATATCCACTTTCACTGAGGCAAAAATGTCCATTTGCAGACCAACAGATATCCACTTTCACTGAGGCAAAAATGTCCATTTGCAGACCAACAGATATCCACTTTCACTGAGGCAAAAATGTCCATTTGCAGACCAACAGATGTCCACTTTCACTGAGGCAAAAATGTCCATTTGCAGACCAACAGATATCCACTTTCACTGAGGCAAAAATGTCCATTTGCAGACCAACAGATATCCACTTTCACTGAGGCAAAAATGTCCATTTGCAGACCAACAGATATCCACTTTCTCTGAGGCAAAAATGTCCATTTGCAGACCAACAGATATCCACTTTCACTGAGGCAAAAATGTCCATTTGCAGACCAACAGATATCCACTTTCACTGACTCAAAAATGTCCATTTGCAGACCAACAGATGTCCACTTTCACTGAGGCAAAAATGTCCATTTGCAGACCAACAGATATCCACTTTCACTGAGGCAAAAATGTCCATTTGCAGACCAACAGATATCCACTTTCACTGAGGCAAAAATGTCCATTTGCAGACCAACAGATGTCCACTTTCACTGAGGCAAAAATGTCCATTTGCAGACCAACAGATATCCACTTTCACTGAGGCAAAAATGTCCATTTGCAGATCAACAGATATCCACTTTCACTGAGGCAAAAATGTCCATTTGCAGACCAACAGATATCCACTTTCACTGAGGCAAAAATGTCCATTTGCAGATCAACAGATATCCACTTTCACTGAGGCAAAAATGTCCATTTGCAGACCAACAGATATCCACTTTCACTGAGGCAAAAATGTCCATTTGCAGATCAACAGATATCCACTTTCACTGAGGCAAAAATGTCCATTTGCAGACCAACAGATATCCACTTTCACTGAGGCAAAAATGTCCATTTGCAGACCAACAGATATCCACTTTCACTGAGGCAAAAATGTCCATTTGCAGACCAACAGATATCCACTTTCACTGAGGCAAAAATGTCCATTTGCAGACCAACAGATATCCACTTTCACTGAGGCAAAAATGTCCATTTGCAGACCAACAGATATCCACTTTGACTGAGGCAAAAATGTCCATTTGCAGACCAACAGATATCCACTTTCACTGAGGCAAAAATGTCCATTTGCAGATCAACAGATATCCACTTTCACTGAGGCAAAAATGTCCATTTGCAGACCAACAGATATCCACTTTCACTGAGGCAAAAATGTCCATTTGCAGACCAACAGATATCCACTTTCACTGAGGCAAAAATGTCCATTTGCAGACCAACAGATATCCACTTTCACTGAGGCAAAAATGTCCATTTGCAGATCAACAGATATCCACTTTCACTGAGGCAAAAATGTCCATTTGCAGACCAACAGATATCCACTTTCACTGAGGCAAAAATGTCCATTTGCAGACCAACAGATATCCACTTTCACTGAGGCAAAAATGTCCATTTGCAGACCAACAGATATCCACTTTCACTGAGGCAAAAATGTCCATTTGCAGACCAACAGATATCCACTTTCACTGAGGCAAAAATGTCCATTTGCAGACCAACAGATATCCACTTTCACTGAGGCAAAAATGTCCATTTGCAGACCAACAGATATCCACTTTCACTGAGGCAAAAATGTCCATTTGCAGACCAACAGATATCCACTTTCACTGAGGCAAAAATGTCCATTTGCAGACCAACAGATATCCACTTTCACTGAGGCAAAAATGTCCATTTGCAGACCAACAGATATCCACTTTCACTGAGGCAAAAATGTCCATTTGCAGACCAACAGATATCCACTTTGACTGAGGCAAAAATGTCCATTTGCAGACCAACAGATATCCACTTTCACTCAGGCAAAAATGTCCATTTGCAGACCAACAGATATCCACTTTCACTGAGGCAAAAATGTCCATTTGCAGACCAACAGATATCCACTTTCACTGAGGCAAAAATGTCCATTTGCAGACCAACAGATATCCACTTTCACTGAGGCAAAAATGTCCATTTGCAGACCAACAGATATCCACTTTCACTGAGGCAAAAATGTCCATTTGCAGACCAACAGATATCCACTTTGACTGAGGCAAAAATGTCCATTTGCAGACCAACAGATATCCACTTTCACTGAGGCAAAAATGTCCATTTGCAGACCAACAGATATCCACTTTCACTGAGGCAAAAATGTCCATTTGCAGACCAACAGATATCCACTTTCACTGAGGCAAAAATGTCCATTTGCAGACCAACAGATATCCACTTTCACTGAGGCAAAAATGTCCATTTGCAGACCAACAGATATCCACTTTCACTGAGGCAAAAATGTCCATTTGCAGACCAACAGATATCCACTTTCACTGAGGCAAAAATGTCCATTTGCAGACCAACAGATATCCACTTTCACTCAGGCAAAAATGTCCATTTGCAGACCAACAGATATCCACTTTCACTGAGGCAAAAATGTCCATTTGCAGACCAACAGATGTCCACTTTCACTGAGGCAAAAATGTCCATTTGCAGACCAACAGATATCCACTTTCACTGAGGCAAAAATGTCCATTTGCAGACCAACAGATATCCACTTTCACTGAGGCAAAAATGTCCATTTGCAGACCAACAGATATCCACTTTCACTGAGGCAAAAATGTCCATTTGCAGACCAACAGATATCCACTTTCACTGAGGCAAAAATGTCCATTTGCAGACCAACAGATATCCACTTTCACTGAGGCAAAAATGTCCATTTGCAGACCAACAGATGTCCACTTTCACTGAGGCAAAAATGTCCATTTGCAGACCAACAGATATCCACTTTCACTGAGGCAAAAATGTCCATTTGCAGACCAACAGATATCCACTTTCACTGAGGCAAAAATGTCCATTTGCAGACCAACAGATGTCCACTTTCACTGAGGCAAAAATGTCCATTTGCAGACCAACAGATATCCACTTTCACTGAGGCAAAAATGTCCATTTGCAGATCAACAGATATCCACTTTGACTGAGGCAAAAATGTCCATTTGCAGACCAACAGATATCCACTTTCACTGAGGCAAAAATGTCCATTTGCAGACCAACAGATATCCACTTTCACTGAGGCAAAAATGTCCATTTGCAGACCAACAGATATCCACTTTCACTGAGGCAAAAATGTCCATTTGCAGACCAACAGATATCCACTTTCACTCAGGCAAAAATGTCCATTTGCAGACCAACAGATATCCACTTTCACTGAGGCAAAAATGTCCATTTGCAGACCAACAGATATCCACTTTCACTGAGGCAAAAATGTCCATTTGCAGACCAACAGATATCCACTTTCACTGAGGCAAAAATGTCCATTTGCAGACCAACAGATATCCACTTTCACTGAGGCAAAAATGTCCATTTGCAGACCAACAGATATCCACTTTGACTGAGGCAAAAATGTCCATTTGCAGACCAACAGATATCCACTTTCACTGAGGCAAAAATGTCCATTTGCAGACCAACAGATATCCACTTTCACTGAGGCAAAAATGTCCATTTGCAGACCAACAGATATCCACTTTCACTGAGGCAAAAATGTCCATTTGCAGACCAACAGATATCCACTTTCACTGAGGCAAAAATGTCCATTTGCAGACCAACAGATATCCACTTTCACTGAGGCAAAAATGTCCATTTGCAGACCAACAGATATCCACTTTCACTGAGGCAAAAATGTCCATTTGCAGACCAACAGATATCCACTTTCACTCAGGCAAAAATGTCCATTTGCAGACCAACAGATATCCACTTTCACTGAGGCAAAAATGTCCATTTGCAGACCAACAGATGTCCACTTTCACTGAGGCAAAAATGTCCATTTGCAGACCAACAGATATCCACTTTCACTGAGGCAAAAATGTCCATTTGCAGACCAACAGATATCCACTTTCACTGAGGCAAAAATGTCCATTTGCAGACCAACAGATATCCACTTTCACTGAGGCAAAAATGTCCATTTGCAGACCAACAGATATCCACTTTCACTGAGGCAAAAATGTCCATTTGCAGACCAACAGATATCCACTTTCACTGAGGCAAAAATGTCCATTTGCAGACCAACAGATGTCCACTTTCACTGAGGCAAAAATGTCCATTTGCAGACCAACAGATATCCACTTTCACTGAGGCAAAAATGTCCATTTGCAGACCAACAGATATCCACTTTCACTGAGGCAAAAATGTCCATTTGCAGACCAACAGATGTCCACTTTCACTGAGGCAAAAATGTCCATTTGCAGACCAACAGATATCCACTTTCACTGAGGCAAAAATGTCCATTTGCAGATCAACAGATATCCACTTTCACTGAGGCAAAAATGTCCATTTGCAGACCAACAGATATCCACTTTCACTGAGGCAAAAATGTCCATTTGCAGATCAACAGATATCCACTTTCACTGAGGCAAAAATGTCCATTTGCAGACCAACAGATATCCACTTTCACTGAGGCAAAAATGTCCATTTGCAGACCAACAGATATCCACTTTCACTGAGGCAAAAATGTCCATTTGCAGACCAACAGATATCCACTTTCACTGAGGCAAAAATGTCCATTTGCAGATCAACAGATATCCACTTTCACTGAGGCAAAAATGTCCATTTGCAGACCAACAGATATCCACTTTCACTGAGGCAAAAATGTCCATTTGCAGACCAACAGATATCCACTTTCACTGAGGCAAAAATGTCCATTTGCAGACCAACAGATATCCACTTTCACTGAGGCAAAAATGTCCATTTGCAGACCAACAGATATCCACTTTCACTGAGGCAAAAATGTCCATTTGCAGACCAACAGATATCCACTTTGACTGAGGCAAAAATGTCCATTTGCAGACCAACAGATATCCACTTTCACTGAGGCAAAAATGTCCATTTGCAGATCAACAGATATCCACTTTCACTGAGGCAAAAATGTCCATTTGCAGACCAACAGATATCCACTTTCACTGAGGCAAAAATGTCCATTTGCAGACCAACAGATATCCACTTTCACTGAGGCAAAAATGTCCATTTGCAGACCAACAGATATCCACTTTCACTGAGGCAAAAATGTCCATTTGCAGATCAACAGATATCCACTTTCACTGAGGCAAAAATGTCCATTTGCAGACCAACAGATATCCACTTTCACTGAGGCAAAAATGTCCATTTGCAGACCAACAGATATCCACTTTCACTGAGGCAAAAATGTCCATTTGCAGACCAACAGATATCCACTTTCACTGAGGCAAAAATGTCCATTTGCAGACCAACAGATATCCACTTTCACTGAGGCAAAAATGTCCATTTGCAGACCAACAGATATCCACTTTCACTGAGGCAAAAATGTCCATTTGCAGACCAACAGATATCCACTTTCACTGAGGCAAAAATGTCCATTTGCAGACCAACAGATATCCACTTTCACTGAGGCAAAAATGTCCATTTGCAGACCAACAGATATCCACTTTCACTGAGGCAAAAATGTCCATTTGCAGACCAACAGATATCCACTTTCACTGAGGCAAAAATGTCCATTTGCAGACCAACAGATATCCACTTTCACTGAGGCAAAAATGTCCATTTGCAGACCAACAGATATCCACTTGCACTGAGGCAAAAATGTCCATTTGCAGACCAACAGATATCCACTTTCACTGAGGCAAAAATGTCCATTTGCAGACCAACAGATATCCACTTTCACTGAGGCAAAAATGTCCATTTGCAGACCAACAGATATCCACTTTCACTGAGGCAAAAATGTCCATTTGCAGACCAACAGATATCCACTTTCACTGAGGCAAAAATGTCCATTTGCAGATCAACAGATATCCACTTTCACTGAGGCAAAAATGTCCATTTGCAGACCAACAGATATCCACTTTCACTGAGGCAAAAATGTCCATTTGCAGACCAACAGATGTCCACTTTCACTGAGGCAAAAATGTCCATTTGCAGACCAACAGATATCCACTTTCACTGAGGCAAAAATGTCCATTTGCAGACCAACAGATATCCACTTTCACTGAGGCAAAAATGTCCATTTGCAGACCAACAGATATCCACTTTCACTGAGGCAAAAATGTCCATTTGCAGACCAACAGATATCCACTTTCACTGAGGCAAAAATGTCCATTTGCAGACCAACAGATATCCACTTTCACTGAGACAAAAATGTCCATTTGCAGACCAACAGATGTCCACTTTCACTGAGGCAAAAATGTCCATTTGCAGACCAACAGATATCCACTTTCACTGAGGCAAAAATGTCCATTTGCAGATCAACAGATATCCACTTTCACCGAGGCAAAAATGTCCATTTGCAGACCAACAGATATCCACTTTCACTGAGGCAAAAATGTCCATTTGCAGACCAACAGATATCCACTTTCACTGAGGCAAAAATGTCCATTTGCAGACCAACAGATATCCACTTTCACTGAGGCAAAAATGTCCATTTGCAGATCAACAGATATCCACTTTCACTGAGGCAAAAATGTCCATTTGCAGACCAACAGATATCCACTTTCACTGAGGCAAAAATGTCCATTTGCAGACCAACAGATATCCACTTTCACTGAGGCAAAAATGTCCATTTGCAGACCAACAGATATCCACTTTCACTGAGGCAAAAATGTCCATTTGCAGACCAACAGATATCCACTTTCACTGAGGCAAAAATGTCCATTTGCAGACCAACAGATATCCACTTTGACTGAGGCAAAAATGTCCATTTGCAGACCAACAGATATCCACTTTCACTGAGGCAAAAATGTCCATTTGCAGACCAACAGATATCCACTTTCACTGAGGCAAAAATGTCCATTTGCAGACCAACAGATATCCACTTTCACTGAGGCAAAAATGTCCATTTGCAGACCAACAGATATCCACTTTCACTGAGGCAAAAATGTCCATTTGCAGACCAACAGATATCCACTTTCACTGAGGCAAAAATGTCCATTTGCAGACCAACAGATATCCACTTTCACTGAGGCTAAAATGTCCATTTGCAGATCAACAGATATCCACTTTCACTGAGGCAAAAATGTCCATTTGCAGACCAACAGATATCCACTTTCACTGAGGCAAAAATGTCCATTTGCAGACCAACAGATATCCACTTTCACTGAGGCAAAAATGTCCATTTGCAGACCAACAGATATCCACTTTCACTGAGGCAAAAATGTCCATTTGCAGATCAACAGATATCCACTTTCACTGAGGCAAAAATGTCCATTTGCAGATCAACAGATATCCACTTTCACTGAGGCAAAAATGTCCATTTGCAGACCAACAGATATCCACTTTCACTGAGGCAAAAATGTCCATTTGCAGATCAACAGATATCCACTTTCACCGAGGCAAAAATGTCCATTTGCAGACCAACAGATATCCACTTTCACTGAGGCAAAAATGTCCATTTGCAGACCAACAGATATCCACTTTCACTGAGGCAAAACTGTCCATTTGCAGACCAACAGATATCCACTTTCACTGAGGCAAAAATGTCCATTTGCAGATCAACAGATATCCACTTTCACTGAGGCAAAAATGTCCATTTGCAGACCAACAGATATCCACTTTCACTGAGGCAAAAATGTCCATTTGCAGACCAACAGATATCCACTTTCACTGAGGCAAAAATGTCCATTTGCAGACCAACAGATATCCACTTTCACTGAGGCAAAAATGTCCATTTGCAGACCAACAGATATCCACTTTCACTGAGGCAAAAATGTCCATTTGCAGACCAACAGATATCCACTTTGACTGAGGCAAAAATGTCCATTTGCAGACCAACAGATATCCACTTTCACTGAGGCAAAAATGTCCATTTGCAGACCAACAGATATCCACTTTCACTGAGGCAAAAATGTCCATTTGCAGACCAACAGATATCCACTTTCACTGAGGCAAAATGTCCATTTGCAGACCAACAGATATCCACTTTCACTGAGGCAAAAATGTCCATTTGCAGACCAACAGATATCCACTTTCACTGAGGCAAAAATGTCCATTTGCAGACCAACAGATATCCACTTTCACTGAGGCTAAAATGTCCATTTGCAGATCAACAGATATCCACTTTCACTGAGGCAAAAATGTCCATTTGCAGACCAACAGATATCCACTTTCACTGAGGCAAAAATGTCCATTTGCAGATCAACAGATATCCACTTTCACCGAGGCAAAAATGTCCATTTGCAGACCAACAGATATCCACTTTCACTGAGGCAAAAATGTCCATTTGCAGACCAACAGATATCCACTTTCACTGAGGCAAAAATGTCCATTTGCAGACCAACAGATATCCACTTTCACTGAGGCAAAAATGTCCATTTGCAGATCAACAGATATCCACTTTCACTGAGGCAAAAATGTCCATTTGCAGACCAACAGATATCCACTTTCACTGAGGCAAAAATGTCCATTTGCAGACCAACAGATATCCACTTTCACTGAGGCAAAAATGTCCATTTGCAGACCAACAGATATCCACTTTCACTGAGGCAAAAATGTCCATTTGCAGACCAACAGATATCCACTTTCACTGAGGCAAAAATGTCCATTTGCAGACCAACAGATATCCACTTTGACTGAGGCAAAAATGTCCATTTGCAGACCAACAGATATCCACTTTCACTGAGGCAAAAATGTCCATTTGCAGACCAACAGATATCCACTTTCACTGAGGCAAAAATGTCCATTTGCAGACCAACAGATATCCACTTTCACTGAGGCAAAAATGTCCATTTGCAGACCAACAGATATCCACTTTCACTGAGGCAAAAATGTCCATTTGCAGACCAACAGATATCCACTTTCACTGAGGCTAAAATGTCCATTTGCAGATCAACAGATATCCACTTTCACTGAGGCAAAAATGTCCATTTGCAGACCAACAGATATCCACTTTCACTGAGGCAAAAATGTCCATTTGCAGACCAACAGATATCCACTTTCACTGAGGCAAAAATGTCCATTTGCAGACCAACAGATATCCACTTTCACTGAGGCAAAAATGTCCATTTGCAGATCAACAGATATCCACTTTCACTGAGGCAAAAATGTCCATTTGCAGACCAACAGATATCCACTTTCACTGAGGCAAAAATGTCCATTTGCAGACCAACAGATATCCACTTTCACTGAGGCAAAAATGTCCATTTGCAGACCAACAGATATCCACTTTCACTGAGGCAAAAATGTCCATTTGCAGACCAACAGATATCCACTTTCACTGAGGCAAAAATGTCCATTTGCAGACCAACAGATATCCACTTTCACTGAGGCAAAAATGTCCATTTGCAGACCAACAGATGTCCACTTTCACTGAGGCAAAAATGTCCATTTGCAGACCAACAGATATCCACTTTCACTGAGGCAAAAATGTCCATTTGCAGACCAACAGATATCCACTTTCACTGAGGCAAAAATGTCCATTTGCAGACCAACAGATATCCACTTTCACTGAGGCAAAAATGTCCATTTGCAGACCAACAGATATCCACTTTCACTGAGGCAAAAATGTCCATTTGCAGCCCAACAGATATCCACTTTCACTGAGGCAAAAATGTCCATTTGCAGACCAACAGATATCCACTTTCACTGAGGCAAAAATGTCCATTTGCAGACCAACAGATATCCACTTTCACTGAGGCAAAAATGTCCATTTGCAGACCAACAGATGTCCACTTTCACTGAGGCAAAAATGTCCATTTGCAGACCAACAGATGTCCACTTTCACTGAGGCAAAAATGTCCATTTGCAGACCAACAGATATCCACTTTCACTGAGGCAAAAATGTCCATTTGCAGACCAACAGATATCCACTTTCACTGAGGCAAAAATGTCCATTTGCAGACCAACAGATATCCACTTTCACTGAGGCAAAAATGTCCATTTGCAGACCAACAGATATCCACTTTCACTGAGGCAAAAATGTCCATTTGCAGACCAACAGATATCCACTTTCACTGAGGCAAAAATGTCCATTTGCAGACCAACAGATATCCACTTTCACTGAGGCAAAAATGTCCATTTGCAGACCAACAGATATCCACTTTCACTGAGGCAAAAATGTCCATTTGCAGACCAACAGATATCCACTTTCACTGAGGCAAAAATGTCCATTTGCAGACCAACAGATATCCACTTTCACTGAGGCAAAAATGTCCATTTGCAGACCAACAGATATCCACTTTCACTGAGGCAAAAATGTCCATTTGCAGACCAACAGATATCCACTTTCACTGAGGCAAAAATGTCCATTTGCAGACCAACAGATATCCACTTTCACTGAGGCAAAAATGTCCATTTGCAGACCAACAGATGTCCACTTTCACTGAGGCAAAAATGTCCATTTGCAGACCAACAGATGTCCACTTTCACTGAGGCAAAAATGTCCATTTGCAGACCAACAGATATCCACTTTCACTGAGGCAAAAATGTCCATTTGCAGACCAACAGATATCCACTTTCACTGAGGCAAAAATGTCCATTTGCAGACCAACAGATATCCACTTTCACTGAGGCAAAAATGTCCATTTGCAGACCAACAGATATCCACTTTCACTGAGGCAAAAATGTCCATTTGCAGACCAACAGATATCCACTTTCACTGAGGCAAAAATGTCCATTTGCAGACCAACAGATATCCACTTTCACTGAGGCAAAAATGTCCATTTGCAGATCAACAGATATCCACTTTCACTGAGGCAAAAATGTCCATTTGCAGACCAACAGATATCCACTTTCACTGAGGCAAAAATGTCCATTTGCAGACCAACAGATATCCACTTTCACTGAGGCAAAAATGTCCATTTGCAGACCAACAGATATCCACTTTCACTGAGGCAAAAATGTCCATTTGCAGATCAACAGATATCCACTTTCACTGAGGCAAAAATGTCCATTTGCAGACCAACAGATATCCACTTTCACTGAGGCAAAAATGTCCATTTGCAGACCAACAGATATCCACTTTCACTGAGGCAAAAATGTCCATTTGCAGACAAACAGATATCCACTTTCACTGAGGCAAAAATGTCCATTTGCAGACCAACAGATATCCACTTTCACTGAGGCAAAAATGTCCATTTGCAGACCAACAGATATCCACTTTCACTGAGGCAAAAATGTCCATTTGCAGACCAACAGATATCCACTTTCACTGAGGCAAAAATGTCCATTTGCAGACCAACAGATATCCACTTTCACTGAGGCAAAAATGTCCATTTGCAGACCAACAGATATCCACTTTCACTGAGGCAAAAATGTCCATTTGCAGACCAACAGATATCCACTTTCACTGAGGCAAAAATGTCCATTTGCAGACCAACAGATATCCACTTTCACTGAGGCAAAAATGTCCATTTGCAGACCAACAGATATCCACTTTCACTGAGGCAAAAATGTCCATTTGCAGACCAACAGATATCCACTTTCACTGAGGCAAAAATGTCCATTTGCAGACCAACAGATATCCACTTTCACTGAGGCAAAAATGTCCATTTGCAGACCAACAGATATCCACTTTCACTGAGGCAAAAATGTCCATTTGCAGACCAACAGATATCCACTTTCACTGAGGCAAAAATGTCCATTTGCAGACCAACAGATATCCACTTTCACTGAGGCAAAAATGTCCATTTGCAGACCAACAGATATCCACTTTCACTGAGGCAAAAATGTCCATTTGCAGACCAACAGATATCCACTTTCACTGAGGCAAAAATGTCCATTTGCAGACCAACAGATATCCACTTTCACTGAGGCAAAAATGTCCATTTGCAGACCAACAGATATCCACTTTCACTGAGGCAAAAATGTCCATTTGCAGACCAACAGATATCCACTTTCACTGAGGCAAAAATGTCCATTTGCAGACCAACAGATATCCACTTTCACTGAGGCAAAAATGTCCATTTGCAGACCAACAGATATCCACTTTCACTGAGGCAAAAATGTCCATTTGCAGACCAACAGATGTCCACTTTCACTGAGGCAAAAATGTCCATTTGCAGACCAACAGATATCCACTTTCACTGAGGCAAAAATGTCCATTTGCAGACCAACAGATATCCACTTTCACTGAGGCAAAAATGTCCATTTGCAGACCAACAGATATCCACTTTCACTGAGGCAAAAATGTCCATTTGCAGACCAACAGATATCCACTTTCACTGAGGCAAAAATGTCCATTTGCAGACCAACAGATATCCACTTTCACTGAGGCAAAAATGTCCATTTGCAGACCAACAGATATCCACTTTCACTGAGGCAAAAATGTCCATTTGCAGACCAACAGATATCCACTTTCACTGAGGCAAAAATGTCCATTTGCAGACCAACAGATATCCACTTTCACTGAGGCAAAAATGTCCATTTGCAGACCAACAGATATCCACTTTCACTGAGGCAAAAATGTCCATTTGCAGACCAACAGATATCCACTTTCACTGAGGCAAAAATGTCCATTTGCAGACCAACAGATATCCACTTTCACTGAGGCAAAAATGTCCATTTGCAGACCAACAGATATCCACTTTCACTGAGGCAAAAATGTCCATTTGCAGACCAACAGATGTCCACTTTCACTGAGGCAAAAATGTCCATTTGCAGACCAACAGATGTCCACTTTCACTGAGGCAAAAATGTCCATTTGCAGATCAACAGATATCCACTTTCACTGAGGCAAAAATGTCCATTTGCAGACCAACAGATATCCACTTTCACTGAGGCAAAAATGTCCATTTGCAGACCAACAGATATCCACTTTCACTGAGGCAAAAATGTCCATTTGCAGACCAACAGATATCCACTTTCACTGAGGCAAAAATGTCCATTTGCAGACCAACAGATGTCCACTTTCACTGAGGCAAAAATGTCCATTTGCAGACCAACAGATATCCACTTTCACTGAGGCAAAAATGTCCATTTGCAGACCAACAGATATCCACTTTCACTGAGGCAAAAATGTCCATTTGCAGACCAACAGATATCCACTTTCACTGAGGCAAAAATGTCCATTTGCAGACCAACAGATATCCACTTTCACTGAGGCAAAAATGTCCATTTGCAGACCAACAGATATCCACTTTCACTGAGGCAAAAATGTCCATTTGCAGACCAACAGATATCCACTTTCACTGAGGCAAAAATGTCCATTTGCAGACCAACAGATATCCACTTTCACTGAGGCAAAAATGTCCATTTGCAGACCAACAGATATCCACTTTCACTGAGGCAAAAATGTCCATTTGCAGACCAACAGATATCCACTTTCACTGAGGCAAAAATGTCCATTTGCAGACCAACAGATATCCACTTTCACTGAGGCAAAAATGTCCATTTGCAGACCAACAGATATCCACTTTCACTGAGGCAAAAATGTCCATTTGCAGACCAACAGATATCCACTTTCACTGAGGCAAAAATGTCCATTTGCAGACCAACAGATGTCCACTTTCACTGAGGCAAAAATGTCCATTTGCAGACCAACAGATGTCCACTTTCACTGAGGCAAAAATGTCCATTTGCAGACCAACAGATATCCACTTTCACTGAGGCAAAAATGTCCATTTGCAGACCAACAGATATCCACTTTCACTGAGGCAAAAATGTCCATTTGCAGACCAACAGATATCCACTTTCACTGAGGCAAAAATGTCCATTTGCAGACCAACAGATATCCACTTTCACTGAGGCAAAAATGTCCATTTGCAGACCAACAGATATCCACTTTCACTGAGGCAAAAATGTCCATTTGCAGACCAACAGATATCCACTTTCACTGAGGCAAAAATGTCCATTTGCAGATCAACAGATATCCACTTTCACTGAGGCAAAAATGTCCATTTGCAGACCAACAGATATCCACTTTCACTGAGGCAAAAATGTCCATTTGCAGACCAACAGATATCCACTTTCACTGAGGCAAAAATGTCCATTTGCAGACCAACAGATATCCACTTTCACTGAGGCAAAAATGTCCATTTGCAGATCAACAGATATCCACTTTCACTGAGGCAAAAATGTCCATTTGCAGACCAACAGATATCCACTTTCACTGAGGCAAAAATGTCCATTTGCAGACCAACAGATATCCACTTTCACTGAGGCAAAAATGTCCATTTGCAGACCAACAGATATCCACTTTCACTGAGGCAAAAATGTCCATTTGCAGACCAACAGATATCCACTTTCACTGAGGCAAAAATGTCCATTTGCAGACCAACAGATATCCACTTTCACTGAGGCAAAAATGTCCATTTGCAGACCAACAGATATCCACTTTCACTGAGGCAAAAATGTCCATTTGCAGACCAACAGATATCCACTTTCACTGAGGCAAAAATGTCCATTTGCAGACCAACAGATATCCACTTTCACTGAGGCAAAAATGTCCATTTGCAGACCAACAGATATCCACTTTCACTGAGGCAAAAATGTCCATTTGCAGACCAACAGATATCCACTTTCACTGAGGCAAAAATGTCCATTTGCAGACCAACAGATATCCACTTTCACTGAGGCAAAAATGTCCATTTGCAGACCAACAGATATCCACTTTCACTGAGGCAAAAATGTCCATTTGCAGACCAACAGATATCCACTTTCACTGAGGCAAAAATGTCCATTTGCAGACCAACAGATATCCACTTTCACTGAGGCAAAAATGTCCATTTGCAGACCAACAGATATCCACTTTCACTGAGGCAAAAATGTCCATTTGCAGACCAACAGATATCCACTTTCACTGAGGCAAAAATGTCCATTTGCAGACCAACAGATATCCACTTTCACTGAGGCAAAATGTCCATTTGCAGACCAACAGATATCCACTTTCACTGAGGCAAAAATGTCCATTTGCAGACCAACAGATATCCACTTTCACTGAGGCAAAAATGTCCATTTGCAGACCAACAGATATCCACTTTCACTGAGGCAAAAATGTCCATTTGCAGACCAACAGATATCCACTTTCACTGAGGCAAAAATGTCCATTTGCAGACCAACAGATATCCACTTTCACTGAGGCAAAAATGTCCATTTGCAGACCAACAGATATCCACTTTCACTGAGGCAAAAATGTCCATTTTCTTGACAGATCTTGACCATTAACCCTTTAATCCTCAGATATGTCTAAGAAAATTTTAATTTTCTCACAGAAAATGTCAATTTGCAGAACAATAACCGAGCCAGTCATTCCTGTAGTAAATTTTAAACAAGAGGCCCAAGGGGCCTGTGTCGCTCACCTGGAACACTATGCATTTTTGTCAAAATTGTTGGTGGGTGGTTTAATAGTCTTTTAAATGAGTTTGTGGACATTTTTGCAAGTCCAATATCGCCGCCAAACACCCTACATTTTGATTGGTCTTTAACTTGAACATACTTTAATGGCACTCGGTGCCTACTCCTATCTCCCAAAACGCGACCCAATCCTTTCAGCAGTTCTGGAGTTGTTTTGGCAAAAAATAAGTTATCCAAGATGTACGCCAAACCCTTTGGCCAATCAAGTTCTCTTGAACAAACTTGGTGCAGGTCTTGCCCCAGATGATATTTTATTCATTTTGAATTGATTCCACCCCCCCCCCAACACACGTGTCATGC
>CM067359.1:53331542-53402916 GCA_034401795.1 Chaetoderma sp. LZ-2023a | reverse complement strand
GCATGACACGTGTGTTAATCAAGTTCTCTTGAACAAACTTGGTGCAGGTCTTGCCCCAGATGATATTTCATTCATTTTGAATTGATTCCCCCCCCCCCCAACCCCCACAAGCGCTTTCGGAGAAGTTTTTTTAGACATTTCTAAAAATCGACCAAAATCCAAGATGGCCACCAACCAAATTGGCCGATCGGCTTTGTTTGAACAAAGATGGACCTCTATTCAATAAGAATGCTTCCTGCCAAATGTACATGAAATCGGTCTGGTGGTTCTCGAGACATTAAAAATTTCCCATTGCTTTAGTATGGGAGTTTTTGGCAGGAAAAAGATCCAAGATGGCTGCCAAACTGTTTATCCGACAGTTTCAAAAATGACAAGTATGAAATCAGAATACCCACAAACATATATAAACCCAATTTGGGCCTCAAAATCAATCAAATAAAAAATTCATTTAGCGGGAAAATAATCTAAGATTGCCACCAACCATTTATCCGACAGTTTCGAAAATGGCAAATTTGAACTCTCATAAAACTAATTTTGGCCTCAAAATCGATCCAAAAAAAAATCCAATATGGCCGCCAAACACGTTACATTTTGCTTGGCCCACGGCGGCCATGTATTTTTATGGATCAACTTCCCTTGAACAAACTTTAATGGCCCTTAGTCCCTAATCATATCTGCCACATTTCGACCCGATCCCTTCAGCGGTTCTGGAGAAGTCGTTTTCGCTAAAATTAGGTCAACCAAGATGCCCGCCGAACCATTTGACCAATCAAGTTCCGTTGAATAAACTTGGTTCAGATCATATTTCATGACATTTGCATCAATCCCCCAAGCAGTTTCGGAGATTTTTAAAGACGTTTCCTAAAATCGGCCAAAATCCAAGATGGCCATCGGCCAAACTGACCGATCGGCTTCGTTTGAACAAACTTGGATCCCTATGGCCTAAGGATGCTTCCTGCCAAATATAATTGAAATCGGCCTAGTGGTTATTGAGAAGTCGTCTAAAGGAAAAGTTGATGGATGGACAGACACACGACATCCGTGGGCACCATTGCATAAGCTCACTTGGCCTTTCTCTTGTTCTGCAAATGGACATTTTCTATGAGAAAATTGAAATTTTCATGAAAAAATTTGACGGTTAAATTACTTGTTGCAACTTCAATACCAAGCTGTCAAACATCACATGAAGTCACTGGCTACTCACCCTTTAAATGTGTTGATAAGGATTTTCACGTTGCCATTTACTTTTGTGCAGTTCCGAAATGTCTCCACGTTTGAAAAGTCTATGAGGCCGCCAAAGCATTCTGAAAGAAGAATTGTTTACAATTAACCATGTTAATCTTAAAATTTAATGGTAAAATTTTCTCAAGAAAATTTTAATATTTTCTTATTAAATGTCCATTTGCAGGCCAAGAAGACTATTTTTGGAAATTTTCCACTGGAATGACTGGCTCGGTTATCGAGCCAGTCATTCCTGTGATAAATTAAACAAAAAAAGTCTTCTCTTAGCCTGCAAATGGGCATTCGTCAGGCCACTGAAGAGGCCGGTTCTGGTCGGCTTTACCATTTAACGGTTAAAAAAGTACCCAATGGCCGGAATCACTTACAACAATAATTACAATATACTAAGTTCCTAAAGATCTGCCATGACAGGCCTAACAAGAATTCTGTGGAATTAAATGTCTGCCCTGTCCTATTCTTTGTCAATAATTTGATACCTGTGTCTTTGATTTTACTTTGCAGACAATTTGTCTCAACTGCGAAGTAGAATCAGACAATAAGCTGATAAGATTTGATAAATGCAAAAAAATCTAATTTGAAAGATATCAAAATTTTGTAAGAGATCAGATTGACATTGACCTTGTGACCTTCCTGTCACCATACTACTTCCTATTGGTACAAGGAAACATGTATCCTTGTTGTGTTCCATTATGGTTAAGCAATTCTGAAATATACACCTGTGCAAAAGTTAAGCACCAGCAAAAACAATAGAACGTAGAAACATGATGGTACAACTAGGCTGCCATACTTTTTGTCCCCGCGTTAGCTGACATAATTCCAAGTACGAAATGCACATGCATGCATGACTTCACGCCGCTTGATGTCCGTGCGTGGCGGGAAACAGCACACATGTTCAGTTATGTAAAAGTCCAGTTTGAGGTGTAGAACATTACATACAGATTTAGGCGACAAGATTAGGAATTTTGTGTTCATGACCGTGGTTTATTTGTACAGAGAGAATTAGCTCTTGATTGTGAACCGCTATGGCAAGACGAAGGTTAAGTGATCGTGTGAAATGGCAAATCATAGGCATGCATACCACTGGTATGTCATGCAGAGAGATTGGCAGACAGCTGAACATTAACCATACTGTAATCAGTCGTTTGATTGCAAAACATGGGCAAACTAACGAGGTGAAGGACAGGCCTAGATCTGGAAGACCGAAGAAGACTACTGCCCGTGATGATCGAGCCCTAGTACGCCTTGTTAGGAGATCTCCATTCACCAACAGCAGAGTGCTCAGCCAGCAATGGGAAACGCGCAATAGAGTGTCAATGTCTACCGTCAAAAGGAGACTATGCTGCTGGCATGAAAGCTAGGAGACCTGTCAGACGTCCTCTCCTCACTGCACACCACAAAGAGGAGCGTCTGAGGTGGTGCAACGAAAGAAGACACTGGAACATAAGATCCTGGAGACGGGTACACTGGTCCGATGAAAGTCGGTTCCTGCTTCATACCACAGATGGTCGAACTCGTGTATGGAGGTCCAGACGCACGGCGTACGACCAACGTAACATCATGGAAGAAGTTCCATTTGGTGGAGGTTCCGTTATGATATGGGGGTGCATCTCATTTGATTGTAAGCTGGATCTGTTGACTGTACCTGGAACACTAAATGGACAAAGATATCAAGATTCCATACTGGATAGAGTTGTGGTCCCTCATTTTGTAAATCATGCACCTGGAACCCACCCTATATTCATGGATGACAACGCCCGACCACATCGTGCTAGAGCTGTGCATGAATACCTCCGCCAGAATGCCATCGAAACCCTACCATGGCCAGCAAGGAGCCCTGACATGAACCCTATTGAGCATATCTGGGACATTCTGGGAAACATGGTGAGAAGGAGGGATCCTCCTGTGCAGAACCTACAGGAATTAACAGACGCACTCCATCTTGAATGGCAACGAATACCACAATGGCGTATCAGTCGGTTGGTGACCAGCATGAGACGTCGTGTCCAGGCCGTCATCCAGGCACAAGGTGGATATACCCGGTATTAATAATGACAGTCTCAAACTCGTGCACAGATGTTAAACTTCGTTTTCAGACACCATTAATGACAATCTAGCCACGTGTGTCAACTGTAGGGCAATAGTTGTCAGTTGTGTCAACGTAACCATATTCAGGCCTCGTTTTCAAGTTCAAACAAAAACATACAGTGTTTCCCCACCATCATAATCAGCATTCCTCTAGTTGCATTATTACCTCTTGCACTAAGATGGATGGGTACATAAATGTTTATGCTATTGCTTTCTTCATAGCACATGAATATACCCTCGCATGTGTGCAAAAATAGGGTGGTGCTTAACTTTTGCACAGGTGTATATAAGCTAATAAGATTTGCTAAACACAAAAACTTAACGTTAATGTAAAATATAGCTAACAAAATTTGTTAAACACAAAAACTTAACGCTGACACCACGGAAAAATGCCGCAGCATATGTTTCACATTCTGCTTCGCAGACACGACAAAAAAAAAAGTTCTAGAAGATATTTGCTTTATTGTTAGTAATATTGATAGCATGGGATAAATGATCCTTGACATAATGTTCTATAGTAACAATATCACGCTAACCTACTCTAAGCAGGTGGGTCAGTCAGTGTGCATGCGTGCATCATAATAAATATTAGATATGCATTTATTAACCCTTACCACTCTGATGTCAATATTCTATCTTTTACTGTGTCAGTAACAAAGAAACTGGTGTACATTTTTCAACAATTTTGGTGGACGATGTTGCTGTCTATGAAATTTGTTGAAAAATTACCACCAGTTCATCTTTTAATTTAATTTGAAAATAAAAAAATTTGACATCAGAGTTGTAGGGGCTAACCCTTTTTATCATATAAACAAGCCTTCTAGCCCGTTCCATATTTTTCGATGAGCACACGTGCCATATTCAATGGAGTATTTTCATTGGCTGTTGGGTGTGCGCAACCCATTTAAATCGACCAATTAAAACATCGATTGATGTGAGCGTGACGTGTAGGGATTACCACGCCGTACTGTTTTACTACAATTTGTTTACTACGATTTGTCATTCATGAACGTCATCGCAAAATGCCATCATTTGACAGTTTATCAGTCGGCAGCGAAGTAACGATTGATGGCCGTGGCTATAATTTTCAATGACCAGTTAAAATACTATTTAACGGCTGATATCGCCAGATTTTGTGTTTGTCACTATTTTGCTGCGCATTCAGTATCTGTTATCAAGTAGTGGTGCGTCACAGCGGCGGTATCGACTTCACGAAAATCAACAATGAGAAATCAGATAAAAGCCACATCAGCAACTATATGCAAATATTTCAAAATTACAGTTTATATAATAAATAAAATCTCAAATTCAGTCACTTTTCGACTTGACCAATAAAATGTTAACTTGACATAAATAGAGAATCTGGAACGAGGTCACTTTTCATATCACTATTATGAACCTTGTCAAGTCGACAAAAAACACATCACCTGTGACCTTGTGGAATGCCCATTTGCTGGACAAGACTATTTGTGAAAACGTTATCACTAAAATGACAGCAGAGTTATTGCATTCTTAAATACTATTTTACTCCAGATTTAAAAACCCAGTCGAAATGAATTCATAGGCGCTCAAAAAGACGCATCTTCCAATTTAGAAGTCAACAAACGTAACTATGATGAAAACTGCGACCAAAGTATAAGATTTCTATTGATTCCAATTTTTCAGCTAACAGATGAATCTGATCTGTCGATCAAGTATTGACGTCATAATCAAGTATATGACATGTAGGCTGACATAACAATCAAAATATGTCATGAATGGCATATTTCAGTCTGTTATGAACTCTTAATAATCTGTCAAATTGTACAAATTGTATGTCTTTACCATTTAATAAACATTCCGCTTAAAATTTTTGAAACTAATTTGAAACTAATTGGACTTAGGGTCATACGCAGCAAAAGCACCCAGGTCAAACTAGTTTCAAAATATTCAACAGGTTAGGTGCATAGTTAACAGGGTTCACAAAACTTCACATAGAATTCAACGTCTTTTCATGGATTTTTAGTCACCAAAAACGTTTACAACTTATTTTACCTCCCATTCTAGCCATTCCTTCTGACTGTTTCGCCTGATCTGCCATAGCCGCAAAAGTAGGACATTCAAGGTTTTTCAAGGAAATGTTCATTTCTGGCTAAATTCAAGGCCTTGAAAATGCAATAATCTTTTTCAAGGTTGTGTGAACCCTGGCTATCATGAAATCGCAATTCTTGGAAATGAGGATTCAAATTATAAAAATAAATCAATCCCAACACGTGCAAAGCACAGGCAGGGGCTTAGCTAGAAATGGGCGGGGCATAGCTAAACATGGAACCATCCATTACGTGATGATAAAAGGTAAAAAATCAACAAGGCTATCTTTACTACTAAACAAGGATCTATGCCGCCCACAATCCCATTGTTTATACTTTGCCGTTGGTATCTGGACAAGCTTTGAGATGAATCCTTCACATACTACACACAATAAATTTACACTATTCAAGCAATTGATGCGATCTATGGCGAGACAGGGCATATTTTATAATTTGATATTTGCATACCATGTATTGCTATGCAAAGTATAACTTGTATAGATGTCGGCAAAAATAGGTATAGCAATTAACTCTTACAGCGATAAATTCCGTGTATCTCAATCTCAGAGTAAACAAACAGGAAGGCTGTTGAACATTTTGAAATTAATATGACTGGAAGCCATTGCTGCATTAAGCAGCAATGGCTTCCAGTCATATTAATTTCAAAAAATTCAACAAAATATGATATACATTGTAAAGAATTTTCAGGGATTTGTTGTTGAAATGGTTAATGACAGAATTGTGAAAATCAATGATAAATTGCAATCGCGTACGGATTTGAATGTTACAGAATGCATAGCGACTGCTTAAATATGTGTAGCAAATTGAGATGCGATACCAGATAAATGATGTCGTGAGATATTGCACGATATATATGTGCTATTTGTACTCACCTTTTGGGCACGCATTTATGCACGGAGTACACGTGTTGTTTTTATCATACTTCCCCTTTGGACATTGCTTCACACATGCATCATCATCTATCATTAAGTGACCTGAAATACACATTACGCTAGTGAATTACGCGCAAAAGTGAAGGATGACGCATGGTGGACAATGTCCACTGGTATAGTTAACATGAACCTGTAACAAGAGGCCCAAGGGGCCTGTATCACTCACCTGGACCATAGGCATTTCAACTAGAATGCTCTTTATCAACAAGATGGCCACCAAACCGTTTATCCGACAGTTTCGAAAATTGCAAATTTGAGATCAGAATATCCAAAAACACATAAAACCATATAAAATCCATCACATTCGACCATCACCACCAACATCACCACCACCTGACCTCATACAACTTACTTGGACACTCTTTTTTACAAAGCGATCCATAAGCATATTTCCCTTTTGGATTCCTGACATTCTGATACAGATGCGAATCATAGATCACATGCTCTGGACACTTTGTGACGCACACGTTCTCGTTTAGAAAGTGACGACAAGCCTGAAAAAAATACAGAGGTGATATTTGAAACGTTATTGCAATCTTGCAACGTATCCTGAAACCTTATTTCAGGAAATTCAGAATTAAATGGGTGAAAATGGCACATTCCACTAAAAACACTTTATTTTTCCTACAGCATAGCTCAGAAAAAATTAACATCTTTACAACACAATATAAACAAGAGCTCCGCAAATGGCGCATAACACCACACCATGATGACATACCAATAAATCTGACCACAAAATAGCGATTTCTTCCTCAGACCATTTTTCAAGATGTCCGCCATTGGTTGGCAGCCATCTTGGTTTTCGGATCATTGTCAATTTCTATATGTTTCTTCAGCAGACCTACTCCAATCAACCTAAGAAGTTTCAAAGCGATTCACTAAACGGTAATGGAGCTTTCATCCGGAAAGTAATTTTCAAGATGGCCACCGGTAGCTGAAGGCCATCTTAGATTTCGGATCATCATCAATTTCTATAGGTTTCTTCGCCAGACCTACTCCAATCAACCTAAGAAGTTTCAAAGCGATTCATTAAAGGGTAATGGAGCTTTCATCCGGAAACTAATTTTCAAGATGGCCACCGGTAGCTCACGGCCATCTTAGATATCGGATCATCGTCAATTTAGATAAGTCTCTTTCCTAGACCTAGTCCAACCAGCCTATTAAGTTTCAAAGCGATCTGATAAAAAGTAACAGAGTAATCATCCTGAAATTATTCTGCTGCCCCTCCACCCACCCATACGGCACACCATCACATAATACTGCACCAATCTTTTAACGGCGAAAAAAAAGTACTGTTGAATATTTTGAACATAATTGGATCAGAACACTATCCAATTATGTCCAAAAAAATTTAAACAGAACATTTCTTACATCGTGTTCAAAACTGTACTTTTAACAAATATGTTAACTTATTTATGAGCTGTACTGTAATAGCCAGTTCAAAATAACCAGATACGGCCACCTGGTACATCCATCTTAAAAACACTAGTACATGTACTTTCCAGCAAAGATTGATTAAAAGTTTGGAATATTCAATTTGGCCGTTAAAAGAACTGAATATTCAAATATGTGTATATAGAAGCACTCACCATACCAGCTTGTTTTAAGGCAAGTTGAATTAAAACCCCTGCAATTCCTTGAGTATTTAAACAAAAATCCAAGATAGCTGCCCAAATGGCTGAAAAGTCAGTTTTCTGTGTATAGAAGTACCGAAGCTGACCAAACTAGTGTTTCCATCAAAGGTTACTAAAATTTGTCACGCAGATAATCAGTAATTGTGTTTTAAGTAATTTTCGGGGTATTTAAAAATACAAGACAGCAGCCAAATAAACTGATGAGTAAGACTTTTGCATTAAATTACTAAACCCTACCACATATGTACTATTTTTATCTGCATAGAAATTTTGAAGGTTACCTACACTCAGGGATGTGATCGAAGATGGCTCGATGTGAAGTGTCAGGCCTACTTGATAATTCCGGGATGATAAAAAGTGTGCTTTATTTGAGAGATTATTACATTCTTAATGAAATTACGCCAGAAGAATATTCAGATAGAAATAGCGTAAACTACTATCGTTAGATAGTCAGTAAAATTAACCATTTTTTGCGTATCGGGGTGCTACCATTTTATCGCATCTAGTGATGTCAGCGCCGCACCGCCACTAGGGATGACTGGAGGCACGAGGCTAATAGATGCGGGTGCATATTTTAAAGAAGTATACGTAAATGATAACAGCAACGGAACTGCTTAAGCGATTTCAATGATTTTGTTGCTCGGCAAAGATCGCGTTGGTCTGGCGATGACACGTGAAATCTGGCTCTCAATGCGAGAAAATGGCTGCATCTGTGAGACGAAATAATCCCATGTTTACGATGGTATAATTCGTCATATTATTTGCCTTTTGTTTTTATTTAAGATCTAATATGTTAGTCATACAAAAGTCTATCAAATAAAGTCCACTTTTAGCCACCCAGGAATTATCCTTTAACAAGTGTCATGATCTCTTAAGCCAATTAACCCTTAAATTGTCAGTTGAGTCAAAAAGCCGTTACAATGATCCTGAGAAATGTCCATTTGCAGAAAGAGGCCATTTTAGAAAATTCACCACTGGAATGACTGGCTCAGTAACTGAGCCAGTCATTCAAGTGACAAAGTTCACAATTTTTCTTCTCTTTTCCTGCAAATGAACATTCACTATGCACAAATTTAGATTTTTTTTTTAACAATTTGACCACTAAAGGGAAAATATTACACTATTTCTGCAAGTATGATGCTTCTTGAAAATCTAGCCAACAAAATTATACAATTTCTTATAAATCTGGTTAGAAAAAACAGGATTTCCTATTAAAAAAAAGAGGAAAAATCAAATCCCTGCACCCTATGGTATGTTTGTAGAAAGTTTGAATATAATTGGTCCAAAGGTTAATGAGGAATAGTCATGTTTTCTTGTGTTAAAAATTTGCGCCCAATTGAACCAGTAGTTTGCGAGATATCCATACATCCAGAATTTGAACCCATCGGCATCTCTGCGTTCTGTTTTCATTTAACATCTGAATAAGGGTCAAAGTATGCAAATTCTGTAACAACAGTAGTGTTGGGAATTGGTACTACTTTTGTGATCGATGATTGGTGTTATATACTAACCGATGATCAATTAATGAATGATCATAACAGGTTCTCATTTTTTACTCATTTTGAATGCAGTAATTATAGCATGTTCAAGGGAAATTACCCCTTTCAAACCCAGTCACAGGTATGACAGATCCTTAATAATTCAAGAAATAATTTGTTGAATATATTGAAACTAATTTGACTGGAAGGTCTTGGTACCTTAGGCAGCAACAGCTTCCAGTCAAATAAGTTTCAAAATATTTAACATGTTACTGGTATGGTTGCTTTGAAATTAACATACTATTTCAGTGCTGAAAGAATTAATATCTTAGACTAAGGAGTAATACTATATAGTTGTAACAATTAAATTTAAATTCTTTTCCCAAAAGTATTCATTTTCTCGCTGGACCAATTAAAATATATTAATAAAGTCAATTTATAAACAACCAAAGTCGATTTCTGAAATCATGATCAATTGGTTGGTTGAACATGCGAACCAATCACTCATCGATCAAATCAATTAATTGGAACAATACTAAACAACAGTGTTTCATGGTAACATGCTTTGCAGTGTTAAATATTGAGGCAAATCCAATCAGTAGTTTTAATGGGATAGAATTCGAGACACATTATAGACAGGCAAAGACACAGACAGACAGAGACACACACACTGACAGACACACAGACCCGAATACAAAACCCTCTTCAGATTACGGATCGAGGCTAATAAGTACTATGATGACGATTACCCAGCAGTCAGTAGCTTTTGGTCCGAGGCATCCACCAGCACATTCCTTATCACAACACTCGTTTTCATCACCGTTGACACAGCACTCAATCCCACACAGGTCAACATTTGTAACTGAAATAAACAAACAAAATCCTACATAAACCTCTCATCTCAAATGTCCCAGTAACTCAATTTCAAAGTCATTCAATACTTTGAAACTAATCTGGCAGGAAACATTGAGGAATGATTAAATTACTTTATTTATTAACATGTTTTAGTGAAATTCAAAATATGCTAGCTAAACAAAAGGACCAAGGGGCCTGTATCGCTCACCTGCAATTATTGGCCATTGTACAACCGAACAAAACGAAATGACCGCTGGAAAAATTTACCAATCAAATTTCTGTGAACATGATTTAGTCAAGTATTACTTTAAATTGTCCCAGTGGTTAATAAGTTGTCTTTTTCCCGTCCAGCGGTTCTGGAGAAGTCGTTTTCGCGAAAACTAGGTCATCCAAGATGGCTGCTTAACCATTTGGCTAATCAAGTTCCCTTGAACAAACTTGGTTCAGCTCTTACCCGAACTGATATTTCATGAGTTTGAAATCAATCCCAAACGCTTTCAGATTTTTAGACGTTTATAAAAATCTTACAAAATCCTAGATGGCCACCAGCCAAATTGGCCGATCGGCTTTGTTTGAACCAACTTGGATCTCTATGCCGTAAGAATGCTTCCTGCCAAATACAGTTTCCCATTGCTTTAGCATGGGAGCTTTTGGCGGAAAGCTTTTCCACGATGGCCGACAAACCGTTTATCCGACAGTTTCGAAAGTGGTAAATCTGAAATCAGCATACTCAAAAACTTATATAAAACCAATTTTGGCTTGAAAACCCATCAAGTAAAAAATCTAAAACGGCAGCCAAAGGTGCTACATTTTGATTGGTCCAGGCAGGGCGGTCATGTTTTTTACCTATCAACTTCCCTTTAACAAACTTTAATCGTCCTTAGGCCCTAATGATATCCCCCGGTTCTGGGGGAAGAAGTCATTTCCACGAAAACTAGTTTATCCAAAATGGCGGACGAATCATTTGGCCAATTAAGTTCCCTTGAACAAACTTGGTTCAGCTCTTGTGCTAGATCATATTTCATGATATTCGAGTTGATCGCTGAAATGGTTTCGGAAGACTTTTAAAAACATTTCTAAAAATAGACCAAAATCCAAGATGGCCACCGGCCAAATATGGCCGATCAGCTTCCTTTGAACAAACTTGGATCCCTATGCCATAAGGATGATTCCTGGCACATATACTTGAACTCATCCAAGTGGTTCTCGGGAAGAAGATATATTAATTTTCCCATTACTTTAGTATGGGAGCTTTTGGCGGGAAAATGATCCAAGATGGCCACCAAACCGTTTATCCGACAGGTTAAAAAATTACAAATTTGAAATCAGAATACCACAAAAGATATATAAAACCAATTTCAGCTTGAAAATCCATCAAATAAAAAAATTCAATATGGCCACAAAACATGCAGCATTTTTTGACGGATCAACATCCCTTGAAGAAATTTGAATGGCCCTTAGTCCCTAATTATATCTGCCAAATTTCGGTCCGATCCATTTATTGGTTTTCACGAAAACTAGGTCATCCAAGATGGTCGCCAAACTATTTGCCCAATCAAGATCGCTTGAACAAACTTCGTTCAGCTCTGCTCCTAGATCATATTTCATGAATTTTGAATCGATGACTCAAGCGGTTTCGGGGAAGGTCTTTAAAGATATTTAAAGAAATCAACCGATTGGGTTCATTTGAACAAACTTGAATCTCTATGCCCTACGGATTGTTCCTGGCAAATATAATTGAAATCAGGTCAGTGGTTATCGAGGACATTTTAAATTTCCCATTACTTTAGTATGGGAGCTTTTGGCGGGATAATGATCCAATATGGCCACAAAACCATTTATCTGTCAGTTTCGAAAATGGCAAATTTGAAATCAGAATATCCCAAAACATATATAAAACAAATTTCGGCCTCAAAATCCATCAAATAAAAAAATCCAATATGCCCGCCAAACATGCTACATTTTGATTGGCCAACGGTGGCCATGTTTTTTGATGATCACCTTTCCATGAACAAACTTTAATGGCCCTTGGTCCCTAAGCATATCTCCCAAATTTCGGCCCGATTTCTTCTGCAGTTCTGGAGAAGTTATTTTCACGAAA
This sequence comes from Chaetoderma sp. LZ-2023a, assembly GCA_034401795.1. Taxonomy (NCBI): domain Eukaryota; kingdom Metazoa; phylum Mollusca; class Caudofoveata; order Chaetodermatida; family Chaetodermatidae; genus Chaetoderma; species Chaetoderma sp. LZ-2023a. Next base: position 53,390,499 of record CM067359.1, on the reverse strand, counting down.
ACGATGTCATCCAACATGGCTGTCGAACCATTTGGTCAATCAAGTTCCATTTAACAATCTTGGTTCAACTCTTGCCCTAGATGATATTTCATGAATTTTACATCGATCCCCCAAGCCGTTTTGGAGAAGACTTAAAATCGGCCAAAATCCAAGATGGTCACGGGCCAAATTGCCCGATCGGCTTTGTTTGAATGAACGTGAATCTCTATCCACTAAGGATGCTTCCTGCCAAATATAATTGAAATCGGCCCAGTGGTTCTTGAAAAGAAGTCGTTTAAATGAAGAGTAGATGGACGACAAACGGACAGTTGCCATGGCATAAGCTCACCTGACCTTTCAGGCTAACGACCTCGATGCAGTCCCTGCACCCCCCCCAGTAGCAGTAGAATCCTCTTCGTGAGATGAGTAAGAGAGACTACTTCCTGTATCTCCAGCGTCTTTCTCTGACATGAAGAGCCCTACAGTGCTGACCTAGGGGAAGTAACTCAAGTGAATTACTATGGGGCTCTTCATGTCAGAGAAAGACACTCTGGAGATACAGGGAGTAGCCTCCCTTACCCATCTCATGAAGAGGATTCTACTGCTACATCAGTGAACGTTAAAATTTTTGTTAACCAGATTCCTTTCTCGGAAAGCAATGAGCTGAAGTACATGGTGAAGGTAAGTTTAACATGTAGTAACAACAATATGTGTTTAACCCTTGAACACACATATCAGCCAAAAATGGCATCTGCAGTGGTCTTGAGAAATGTCCATTTGCAGACAATGAGAAGACTATTTTTGAAAATTTACCATTGGATGACTGGCTCAATAACCGAGCCAGTCATTCCAATGGCAAATTTTCAAAAATAGTCTTCTTGTGGTCTGCAAATAGACATTTTCTATGAGAAAATTGAAATTTTAAAAAACAAATCTAAGGGTTAAAGAACGGTAAATGTGAATTCTTAATTTGTGAATTTTAAGATAACTCTAGTGTATATGCGCTGAAATGAAGTCATGTCATTGTCTCCCATAATATTTCCCCTGAAGACAATTGAAAAGGCAGCGAAGGTAATTAAAAATCTCTGGATTGGACACAAAAATTCTAAAAAATCTTTCAACAGATAAATCTTCCAATTATCAATGGATGTTTCCAAAACTAAATCATCAAACTGTATCTCCAAATATATGAACTGAAAAAGCCAACCCATTGCAAGTGTAGCTTCAGGACACTTCAAGATCTGGCCAGACAGACAAACGGACATGGAGTGCCACCGCAAATACAACCCAGCTTAGCACTGAAATATTACCAAAAACATCAATTTTCATCAGGGCATGACACCAATCCTATACCATTCTCTAATGCTGTATGTAGCCTTTTCATTTTCACTTTTGTAGGAGGGAAATCTCTGTCATAAACAAACCCCCACTGCGGGACAGTCCTTAGAATTCTAAGGCGATGGGAGCACACACTGAAAACAAAGCACGCTGAGGTCAAACATGCTGGGCATAAAAATACACACATACAACAAGATCTGCATCAGCAAATATCCAACCATATCAGTCGTCCCCAGAAAAATATGACAACGGATAAGGGCACGTCAGGGATGCAGATCTACCTCTCCGGCTATCTGCCATTATGACAAAAACAAAACAGATCCATGCTTCCCCCTGAGTGAGAGTCATATCTTCCACACCCCTGACGATGAACCCCTACCAGAAATACATTTATGTCCCGCATCCTCATCCATTAGCTAACACACTCTTTTGATGCATATGTCACAGCCCTATGAAACCTTTAAACACTTGAAATTTCTATGTCACAATTTCGCAACAACAATACAAGTAAGCTGTTGGATATTTCAAAACTAATGTTACTGGAAGCTGTCGCTAGCAGCAACATCTCCCCGTCAAATTAGTTTCAAAATATTCAACAGAATGTTCATGACATCGCGGTATTTAAAGGGTTAAGCATTCTCAGGACTCGATTTTAATACTAACTCGTTAACCCGAGGATAGTAGAATTTCAAATGGGTTAGTAAAACTACACCTGCAATAATCAGTCTGGGTTAGTAATGCTCTCAAAAGACGAAATACAAAAAATTGGCAAAAGAACTGCTTTTATGCTACCTTCAATGCTTTATTGAATATTTTCAAATTCCTTTGTCTGAAACGCCGTTGCTGCCCTAGGCAGCAACGGCTTTCCGGACAAATTCATTTCTAAATATTCAACAGCTTTTCTGTATGGTTGCCTTGGAAATTTGTTTTTTTAGGGATCCATCAGTCAATGGATTAAAGAAGTGACCAGCTTTGAGCGTACAAATCCCCCCACAGACCCCCCTTGCGGGTTGGTCTGTTGTTTTATTAACCACTATAAAAACATACTTACCGTTCAATCACTACTTGCTAAATCAATTATTTGCATTTTGCTATCAGAATAAGATTTTTATGCCTGCATACACACCTCCCCATGCCTAATCCTATTCCTATGGACCCTCAACCAGGCTAATGGTTGAGTCCCACCTCCAGCCTACCATCAGGTATAGACTGGCACCAGTCTATACTCACCTCATAGTGACGCTTGTCGCTACGCGCGCTCACGCATGCGCATCAGAGCCCGAATAGGAAACAGATTCACTTTTCTAAATTTAAGTGAAAAATATTTAAAGTCTGATTCTCAAATCTTACCACGCGGGGTGGTTGAGGCCGGGTCGTAGTGATTGAACGGTAAGTATGTTTTTATAGTGGTTAATAAAACAACAGACCAACCCGCAAGGGGGGTCTGTGGGGGGTTGTTATTACACCCCAAAAACATCCATTACCATTCAATCACTACTTGCTAAACCCGTAGATTTGGTCAGTGCCCCCTGTCCACATAAGGTGGGAGGAGATTTGAGAATCAATAAACCAGGATAAAAATCAAACCAATCTTATCCCTATGTTATTAACATAACATATTAGTGTATTTAGCTCAATCACAACGTGATTAGCAAATAAGAACAAGTTGAACTTAAAGAAATAACTAAAAACCAAAAGAAGACTCACCATTTCTCACTGACGCAGTCTTTTAACGAAAATGGTGGAAAGTGATTGGTAAATAGTCTTCGGCTTTTTTGGTTAACAAACAAGGATAAATTAAATCAATCTTATCCAAATGTTAACAACATAACCTAATATAGCATTTAGCTCAATCACACCATGATTAGCAAATACGAACAACTTGAACTTAAAGAAATAACTAAAAACCAAAAGACTCTCCCCCTATCTCACAGACGCATAGTCCTAACGAAAATGGTGGGAAGTACTTGGTAAATAGTCTTCGGCTTTTTTAGTTAACAAACAAGGATAAAATTAAATCAATCTTATCCAAATGCTAATAACGTAACCTAATAGTGCAATTAGCTCAATCACACCATAATTAGCCTGCACTCTGGTCTTTGAGCTAAAAGGATGTAAGGTGTATTCACATTTCCCTCCTGCTACCTGCATGATCTCATCTAAAGACGATCCCTCAAAAGGAGCGAAAGAAGTAGCCATACCTCTAACGTCATCGGCTTTAATAAGGAAGAGATTAATTTGATCCGGTGAGGCTATCTCATAACAAGGATTAAGTATTCTCTCAAAATCCATCTGACAATCGAAGAATTTGAGACCGGCTTAGATAAATTTTCCTCGTAGGAAAAACATAAATGAGATGGATCGATTCTTATAACATCTGATCGCTGATTGAAGGTTCCTAATGCCCTAATAGGACACCAAAATTTTTCGGATGGCGACAGACGAAAAAGATTTTAAAATGATCGGACTAGCAAGATAGCGGTTAGTGCGAGTTATAGATAAAAAATTCCTTCTGGGATATCAAAGCCGTCTCCTGAAACTATAAATCTCTCCTTTTCATCAGAAAGAGCATGAATCTCTTGAACGCCTTCTAGCAGAGGCTGTAGCAACAAGAAAAAACAGCTTTGACAATTAAAAACAAAACCAAGCTTACTACTGGTAGAAGAAATAGGTTCCAAATGGCGACCTGCCAAAACTTGAAGAACCAAAGCCCAACTCCAGGAAGGAAAAGACTTAGCAATCGGAGGACGAATATTACTTAGACCTCTAATAAAGCTATTAAACGTCTTAGTATCCTTGACATCAGCATACAGAAGACAAGGAAGGGATGACACCAGAGAACATCTATACTTCCTGAACATAATAACTGACAAATGAAAATACCCAAACAGATAAGATAAAAAATCTAATAATTTGGGTATCGAACCAGAATCGGGCACGAAACCTTGGTCTGAACATCATTCACCTAAAGTTTTAAAATCGACCCTTGTAAACTCAATGGGTCGAATCCCTTCTGGCAGAGTCAATCACTTCCTGATATCAGAATAAACCGTATTCTCGAGGACTTCAGACTCGAGATTCTCCAGACACACAGACTAAAATTTATTGGATTTGGATGCACACAAAGACCTCTTACTTAAGATAGAAGATCCTGGTATACTGGAAGAAGAAGAGGGAAATCTACCAGAAAATCTAGAAGGTCTAAAAACCAAATCCTCTTTGGCCAACAGGGAGCTATCGAAGAATTTCGCAAACCTGATCCTTGACCCTCTTCAAAACTAACTGAATCAAAATCGTTCGAGAGAAGGCATAGGCGAACATTCCTGTCCACTACTGAGACAGAGCATCCCCACCCCCCCCCCCCCCCCCCCCCGAGGGGTTGACTGTCCCGAAAAGGAGACATGTAAGAGAAGATCTGAGCATTCAGAGAGGCCGCGAACAGCTCTACTAGAGGACAATCTATAAGACTAAACCTCATTCCTCCTTCTAAAACTGAAAGAAAACCCCATGGCCATGACTGAACGAATCGAGATTTAGAAGCCTAACAGACAATCCGACCAATGCACAGAAGCCTGGATCTCCAATAAGGGCCCCCCCCCACCCCCTTAAAGAAGAGTCAAACTTACTATATGCTAAAGAGGAGTGCTCATAGAAACACATAGATTACATATGCCAAAAATCCTGGCCTATATCATAACGCTTATACCTCACTAAATAGGTAACTCACGTTTATTATGGATATTTTAATAATACCGCTTACTCTGACTGGAGACCAAAAAGGGTCATATCAGAATAGCCTAACTTATTAATAATGCTAAAGACTCTGCAAAAATTATAGATAATATTATTTACAGAGATTTAACCAGAGATTGTGGCAAACCAAAACCCCATAGTAAGTCTATGGGAGTGCTTAGAGTCAAGATATAGCCAAATCATGTGCCCGAGCTCTACATGAACTACGGGAAAGTCACTAGTGATGACCGTCATCACAATTCTATGAATAGCATACATGACAAGTCACAAGGTCCTGATAAGAGAACTATGGCCCACATTAGACTATCTAATTTAAACATCGTATAACAATGGAGATTTAATAAAAATGTATTGAATACATCAACGGTTGCCTAGCCGCTCGGGCTTGCTGATAAATTAGATATCCTAAACAATTCGATATTTATGCCACGAGGCAGAAACTTAAAAGATTTTAATAAATTTATTGATTCTTATATTCATAATCTTAGCATCAATAATTTCATCTTTGTACTAACAAATGCCATTGTGTTAGAAATCCCCAAGAAAGATTGAACACTGATACTAGATATTAACTGATTGAATACTGAATTTTGCAGACAACATATCACAACTGTAATATCTCTGGACTGGCAAAGATTTAGAAAACATTTTGACCGAAATAGTTGGTGGATGCTTAAATCCAAAGATTCTCGTCCGCTCTTCCCCCCTCCAGCGCAACCCCAACCCCACTCCAACCGGCCCGCCGCCAACCCCCAGACAACAACCTCAACGAGTAAAAACCCAAGACTCACCGAATAATCCGGGAATAATCCGACCGAAAATTGCCGGTGGCATCACCAACAACCTTCAGCCAAACTGCCCCCAAAATACCCAGCAAATCCCGAGCCCCGCCCCCCGAAACCCCGCAGCAACCCAGTCAAAATAGAGCAAAATTTACGCTATAAAAGGAAAACCAAACAAAAATCTGGAAAAAATGAAAACAAAACGAACTCACCGAAACTATGTCAACGCAGAAGAATCCGACTCATATTCCTCCTTCCTGCCCCTTTATCCGATTGATTATCCTTTCTAAGCGAATAATGTACTTGTAGACATTAATCCTGTACTCATCATGATCCTATGAAACTTTACTGAATCTAATTCTTTTCAGCGACTGACGAAATTATACTACGATTTACTTAAGAATCAGGGTTATCCCCTCCACAAATAAACTCCCTTTGGTTAAATAAATATGTCAACCTGCCGACATAAGAGGTAAAAGGAGCGAGAAAAAACGCTGAATGGCCCGAAGACAACTGGCCATCTAAAGTTGGATGAAAGCAAAAATCGTATCTCGAAATAATGCGCAGAATACCACCTGACTTATCGGCTTATGAAATGCGCATAGAAAATAATCTGCAACAAAATCCCATACGGTAACCAGTCAGGAGTCTTTAATTACGCTGAAATTGTCGCTGATAAACGAATAAATGTCTGAATAGACTACCATTCCAAGAGAGACTACAAGACTGGCAATGACTTGGAATGACTATTTTCAGCAATTTAACATTCCCAATATTAAACAAAAACTGAAATAAGACTAATTCTTAGGCAAGAAAATGACTAGATTCTAGGAATGCGGATATGGAAAAAGGGAAACGGAAATGCATAAACCCGGAAGTATACTACCGGAAACTGATCAAAATCCTACAACCCGGATGTACAGAATTACCGGAAGAGGAAGCTGAAAACCCGGAAATGGATGAACATGTAATGCCGGGTAAAACCGGAAATGACCCTATCCCAGGCTGTACGAAATCCGGATGTGGAAAAAAGGAAAAAGAAATGGATAAAACCGGAAGTAGACTACCGGAACTGATCAAGATCCTACAATCCGGATGTACAGACTAACCGGAAGAGGGAACTGAAAAAACGGAACCGGAAATTGATGAACAATGCAATGCCGGGTATGCATTCTTCCAGAAGCTCTCATGAAACCGGAAACGGAAATCGGAATTACATCCAGGTCTGACCGACCCGGAAGTACACTTCTAATACCGGAAGCGGAAGTAAACTGACTAGTGTCCACCCCGGAACCGGAAACGCCTCTACCAGAATTCGGAAAATACCTCTAGGACCCGGATGTCCTACATAACCGGAAGACAGACCGGAATCACCCCCCCCCCCCCCCCCCCTGCACCCCAAACCGGAAGTCCTTCCGGAAACGGAAGCTACCGAAGCCGGAACCGGATCTTGACGACCCGGATGTCTCGCTAAACCGGAAGTCCGGCCGGAAAAAGAATGAGATCGTAAAACGGAAGTAAACCCGAGTCCAAATGACCCGAGTCTACCACACCTGAACCGGAATTAGCAAGACTAGGTAACGACCTCTCAACAATGGGCGCTTTTGAGACTACTTTAACCACCGGAACCACCGTTACATTGGCATTTTCATAAGTACTAGCCTTATGGACGCCAGCTTCCGCCGACGCCACCACAGCTTGAAGGTTATGCCCGTCACCTTCTAGTCTAACGTGGATTTTCTGTGGTGCACCCTCCGAGCACACCTTCAAGAGCTTAGATGCTCTTGTCTTCTGCTTTTTCGGCGATTCCATCACCTGTCTAGAGGTCAGGGGGACCGGCTTCCCCCATTTGCGGGAACGCCTGCTAGCCTTCGGGCTATCCTCGGAGCTTGACGAGCTCTCCTTCCTTTTTGCCTCTTTTATTGCAGAAGAGATCCTTTCATCAAGTGATTTCGTCAAAACGGTGGCAAACGACTCAAACCTAGCAAAGAGCGCCATCACGGCGTCCGAATTTCCCGATGAATTTCCCCCCTCCGTTGCTACCGATAACGGAACAGAGGTTGAAGCAAAGGACACCGCCCTTGTCTTGCTAGCAACGGAGGAAGGGGAAGGACGACCAGAGGCAGCGATTGTTAGACCGACAAAACTTTAAAGAACGCTTTCGCTACCGAAAACCGGCCACCCTTTACAAATCACACACATAGCATTAGTAGTACAGGACACTTCGCACAAACGTGCCCGGCGAACTCGATCGAGTGATGACGATCACATTTTGCCGACGAACATTTAGTCTTATCTGACCTTTCGCTAACTCCTATAAACGAAAAAAACGTAAAACAATGAAGCATACCGCTCAAAATCTCAAACAAGAGACACCCTCAACTCAGTTCTAACGGCGGGAAAATTCAAATTTCCTTACAAGAAACTTTCAAGGGATTTTAAGATAATCCTTATAATGCACTAGAAATAACTTCGTTACAGGCTCTATATATGGACTGGACATTATCAATGATGATGATGATTTAGGATAGGCATACCAATCAAGATACCACGAAGCAAAAACGATCTTCGCGAAAACCGGTAATATATAAATTCGTCTATAAGATACCATATAAACACAATTATACTCCTAGACGCAACTTAGGGAGGATTGACTTCATATTGGGCATATTGTTCCGAGATATAGTCAAAATGTATCACTGCCACAGCGCAAAACACAAAAACTTATATAAATATTTTTAGACAACTATTCTGCATGCAGAATAATTGAAAAGTGAATCTGTTTCCTATTCGGGCTCTGATGCGCATGCGTGAGCGCGCGTAGCGACAAGCGTCACTATGAGGTGAGTATAGACTGGTGCCAGTCTATACCTGATGGTAGGCTGGAGGTGGGACTCAACCAGTAGCCTGGTTGAGGGTCCATAGGAATAGGATTAGGCATGGGGAGGTGTGTATGCAGGCATAAAAATCTTATTCTGATAGCAAAATGCAAATAATTGATTTAGCAAGTAGTGATTGAACGGTAATGGATGTTTTTGTGGTGTAATAACAACCGGGGTTAATGAAATTTGCTGCGGGATAGCAAAATCAATGATGCCCTATCCAGTCTGCGTTAGTAGCAAAAATCCTTACAATCTACCCATGATTCTGTAATACTTACTTCTCTGACACATATCGGGACCTGAACCCCAGCAGTGTCGCTGTCCTGTGGCATTATTTGTGCAAGCTGGATGACAAGCACCACCTGTAAACACATGTACAAACATTTCAGAATCAAAGCAATAGAGGGATCAATGTCTAGCTAAACACCACCCATTTCTAGCTATGCCCCACCCATTTCTAGCCAAACTCTGCCCATTTCTATCTATGCCCCACCCATTTCTAGCCAAACTCTGCTCATTTCTATCTATGCACCACCCATTTCTAGCTAAGCTCCACCCATTTCTATCTATGCCCCACCCATTTCTAGCGAAGCTCCACCCATTTCTATCTATGCCCTGCCCATTTCTAGCTACGCTCCACCCATTTCTATCTATGCTCCACCCATTTCTAGCTAAGATCCACACATTTCTATCTATGCCCCGCCCACTTCTATCTAAGTTCCGCCTGTTTCTATCTATGCCCCACCCATTTCTAGCTAAGCTCTGCCCATTTCTATCTATGCCCTGTCCATTTCTAGCTAAGGTCCACCAATTTCTATCTATGACCCGCCCATTTCTAGCTAAGCTCCCCTCATACTGCATGCACGTTTGACTCGATTTTAACACGAAACATGAATTCCCAGGGAACTCAATTTTAATCCTTTAAGTTTTAAATTTGTTCAAGAAATTTTCAATTTTCTCAAAGAAAATGTTAATTTGCAGACCAAGAAGACTATTTTTGAAAATTTACCACTGGAATGACTGGCTCGGTTATCAAGCCAGTCAGTCCAGTGGTAAATATTAAAAAATAGTCTTCTCTTGGTCTGAAAATGGACCTTTCTCAAGACCACTGCAAAAGCCTATTTTGGCTGATATGAGTGTTAAAGGGGTAAGGTAACCATACTGTTGGCGATTTTTTGCATTAATTTGGCTGCCCTTAAAATTGGCAGCAACAACTCTTTGGTTTCACTATATCACAGATTTAATTATAATGCTAATTAAATTTTACGTTCACTAAAGACATATACACCTCAGACGGTTACTGTTAGACTGTTATCCCTTTCACATTGAAGCTATGCCATTTGATTGATTGCCAATTCAATTTAATTTGATTGTGAAGTCAGTTAACAAGTGACACATTTTCATTATGATGTCATATACAAGTACATTTGTACTTAGCCCACCCTTTCACCGAAATTCCCCATATCTCAATCTCATGGCAAAACAAACGGCAAAGCTGTTGACTATTTTGAAATTAATATGCCGAGTGAGACATTGCTGCAATGGTGAAGGCAGCAGGCAGCAATGGCTTCCAGTCATAATTTCAAAATAGTCAACAAAATACGTTATGCTAATGTCCGTTTGTACTGCAAGACAAGAGTATTTTCGAAAATTTAACATTGTAGTGATTAGCTCGATTGTCTAACCAAACATTCGAGAACATTTGCAAAAATAGTGCTCTCCTGAAGGTATTATAAGCATGCCTGCCTGTCTGCCTGCATGATTGAGCAGGCCACAAAATTTGAGGTGAATGTAATGGTGGTTTCCCCTGCTCAGGCTTACCTGAAGTTTAACCCTTTAAAGCTTTTCTGGTCAAGCCAGCCATAACTGGCCTCTGCAGTGGTTTTGAGGAATGACCATTTGCATGCCAAAATAAAAACCATTTCTGAAAATTTACCACTGGAATGACTGGCTCGATTATCGATCCAGTCATTCATCCGGTAAACTTTCAAAAATAGTCTTATTTTGGCATGCAAAATGGACATTCACTAAGAAAAATTGTCAATTTTCTTGGAAAATGTTGACTATTAAACGGTCAATCATCAAATGTTTATGAAAATTTCAATTTTCTCATAGAAAATGTACAATTGGAGACCAAGAAATTATTTTTGAATGTTTATCACTGGAATGATTGGCTCGGTAAATCGAGTCAGTCACTCCAGTGGAAACAATTTCAAAAATAGTCTTCACTTGGTCTGCACATGGACATTTCTCAAGACAAGTTTAGAAGCCCTTTTAACCCTTTATCCCTGGAATTTATTCAAGAAAATCTCAATTTTCTCAAAGAAAATGTCCATTTGCCGAGCAAAAAGCCTATTTTTTAAAACTTACTATTATTATGACTGGCTCGGTTATCGAGCCATTTATTTGTGGTCAATTTTCAAAAATAGGCTTCTCTGCTCTGCAAATGGGCATTTTTGAAGACCAGTCTTGAAGCTGTTTTTGGCTGATATTAGTGTTAAATGGTTAACTAGGTTGAGTGTGAAATGGTTAAGATACCCGAATTTATTGACTTTTCAGGCACTTTTTCTTATACTCACAACGCCGCCTATGGTACTCGTTATCATGAACGAGGCTCAGAAGATCTTTCACTGGAACATGTGGGTTAATCAGATGCCAGAGAATCGAGTTCTCAAAGCACAGTAAATTGTTGTTATGAAAGAAAATCTTTCCTCTCATAATTTCTGAAACACAGAAAGGAATAATGTGACAAACAGTTGGACATTTCCATCAGCGGCTGCTGCTGTAACCCATTAACTGTCTGCCTGCTGAATTTCTGCAGACTACATTTTCCATTGAGCTAAACTCTGGAATGACTTGCAAAATTAGGTTTCTTTTGGCCTGCAAATGGATATTCCTGAGCATCCAGATGTACATAAACTACTAGTGTTGTTCCGATTAATCGATTTGATCGATGATTGATTGGTTTGCATGTTCAACCAACCAATCGATCATGATTTCAGAAATCAATTTTGGTTGTTTATAAATTGACTTATTAATATATTTTAACTGGTCAAGCTAGAAAACGAATACTTTTTGGAAAAGAATTCAAATTTAATTGTTACAACTATATAGTACTACTCCTTAGTCTAAGACATTAATTCTTTCAGCACTGAAACAGTATGTTCATTTCAAAGCAACCATACCAATAACGTGTTGAATATTTTGACATTTATTTGAGCAGCAACAGATTCCAGTCAAATTAGTTTCAAAAAATTCAACAGATTATTTCTTACATTATTAAGAATCTGTCATACCTGCGACTTGGTTTAAAGGGGTAATTTTCCTTGAACATGCTATAATTACTGCATTCAAAATTGGTAAAAAATGTGAACCTGTTTATTGATCATCGGTTAGTATATAAAACTAACCATCGATCACAAAATTAGAACCAATTCCCAAGACTATAAACTACTGAACATTTCATCATCGCTTCACATTTAGACAATCAGGTGCGGAATCCAGAAATACGACAAACAAATTTGATGCCATTATTTAGTAGCAACTCGCGGAGATCTACGGTATAACTATACCTCCATCTGCCTTCTTTGATAGTTTCTGTAAAATTTGGGCCAGTAGTTGAATGGAGGATTCCTGTTTATCAATCAATCAATCATATGTAGTGCTAGTAGGATGACATCATAATCAACTACTCAGCCCAAATTATTAAGACATAACAACAAAAGCATATACCAATGATGAAAGGTGCAATGGTGTTTAGAAATGTTCATTTGCAGGCCAAGAGAAAACTATTTTGAAAATGTATCACTGGAATGCCTGGAGCCAGTCATTCCAGTGATACATTTTCAAAAACTGTCTTCTCTTTGCGTCTAAATGGAGATACATTTGCTGAGCAAGATGTCAATTCTCTTGATCTATTGAATCACAGTATATATTAAAAGCTAGATTTAAAATATTTACACAGTAGAAATTATTCACGATTATTTGATTATTTAATTTTTAATCATATATAAATTCACGATAATCGTAATTTTCGATTTAATTATGTAATTGCACAAGCATACTTAGTGACCCCGTGACATAGGTATTTGACATTCTGCGTTGAAAATTCCACTCAATAGCCAGCCACAATATGATTGTATGACTGCTAGGTTTGGTTATTCTACCTTCTTGTGTTCGTGAGTTATGGGAAACAAAGTGCATTCCATTATGCACTTAGCGACCCAGTGTCCCATCAATCAGAGTTATCATCAGTGATAGTGTTTGTGAAATACAATCCTAAATACGCGATCATAAAGATAAACATATTTCTAGGACATGGAGGAGTCCCGTCTTAGCCATAGTGTTGTTCCGATTAATCGATTTGATCAATTGGTTTGCATGTTCAACCAACCGATCGATCATGATTTCAGAAATCGGTTTTGGTTGTTTATAGCACTGAAATAGTATGCTAATTTCAAAGCAACCATACCAATCTAACATGTTGAATATTTTGAGGCAGCAACAGCTTCCAGTTAAATTTGTTTCAAAATATTCAAAATTATTTCTTAAATTATTAAGAATCTGTTACAGCTGCGTCTTGGTTTGAACGAGGTAATTATCCTTAAACATGCTATAATTACTGCATTCAAAATTGGTAAAAAATGAGAACCTGTTATGATCAATCATTAATTGATCATCGCGGTTAGTATATAAAACCAATCATTGATCACAAAAATAGTACCAATTCCCAACACTACTTAGCCATGCCACACCCCAGCAACCCCCCCCCCCCCACACCCTATCCCTAGTTTAAGCTACACCCACACTTTGTGGGGATAATTCGATCCCTGCACTCTGAATCTCAATTTCCAGAAGACTATCATATATTGAATATTTTGAAACTAATTTGACTTGGTGCTGTTGTTAACATGTCAAATTAGTTTTAAAATATTCAACATGTTTATTAACCCTTTAACACTCATTTTAGCCAAAAACGTCTTCTGCAGTGGTCTTGAGAAATGCCCATTTGAAGACAAAAAGAAGACTATTTTTTTAATTTACCACTGGAATTACTGGCTCGATAACCGATCCAGTCATTCCAGTGGCAAATTTTCAACGAGAGAGCCGCCTAACGGGATTTATACGCCTTTCTTTAAATCATTTTAATCTTTTCAGGGAGTATAACTCTGGCAAATATGGACAGATCTCGCTGAAACAAAATCATGACACTTCATCACTACGTATTATAATGTTCACTGGAAATTGAATTTCAAATGTAGGTTCAAAAGTCCCTGAGATCTGACCCAGGAAATATTTTTTTACAAATTTTACTCTTTTCAAGGGGAAACTCACAAATACCGATGGATCTAACTGAAACAAAATCATGACGCATTGTCTCGATTACTATGTGCACTGGAGCAAAAAATTTCAAATGTAGGTTAAGATGCTTTTTTGATATGGCCCGGGCACAAAATTTTTGATACATTTTACACATTTCAGGGGGAATAACTCTACCAAATAACGACAGATCTCGACGAAACGAAATCATGACAGTTCGTCTCCGTCTACTATGTGCACTGGAGCAAAAATTTCAAATGTAGATTCGGAAGTTTTTGAGATACAGCTCGGACACAAAACTTTTGACACATTTTACACATTTTAGGTGGGATAACTCTATCAAATATTGACGAAATGAAATCTTGATACATCGTCTCCATCTAATATGTGCATTGGAGAACAACAGAAGGCGGATGGATGGATGGATGGATGGACAGACACAGACAGATACCATGCGCAATCACATAATACAACCCATTTTTTTCAAAACCGGCGTGTAAAAATAGTCTTCTCTTGGTCTGCAAATGGATATTTTCTATAAGAAAATTGAAATGAGGGTTAACCCTTACTACTCTGATGTCAATATTCTGTCTTTTGTTGTGTTAATTTCAAAGAAACTGGTGTACATTTTCCACCAATTTTGGTGGAAGATGTTGCTGTCGTTGACAGCAACCGTTTCCACCAAATTTGTTGAAAAATGAACACCAGTTCATCTTTAAATTTAATTCAAAAATTTAAGTTTTGACACCAGTGGTGACGGTTAAAGGGTTAAAAAGTAAAGCCATACAATTCGTACAACTTGATGGACTGATCATGATGTCATCCTACATGTGATGTACAGTAATTGATTATCATGTCATATGACTGACTGAGAAACTGGATTTCTCAACTAATCTAATTGCTAACTATTAGGATGGAGGTATCACATGCTGGAAATTATATACATATAACCTGTCTTTAGGGACCACTTATGGGGCACATAAATTAACCACTAACAAGACATAGTCTCTTATAAGAAGGGACCTGCTATAGAATGGTTTGCTTGGAGCCAAGAGATGGGGGTTTGTTAATACAGGGGGTCAAAATGTCACTGTCTTAAGGAACCACCCTGCTATGGGTCCAAAGGGTAGGTGGTTGTTCAAGCAGGTTGAACTGTATTTGATTTCCAATATTATGCAGAATAGGCTGGTACATGCTATGGAATTATAAGTAACTCCATAAGCCCAAAGCCTAGCCAAGCTAGAACTTACTAAGTGAGCTGATAAGCATTTGTCAAATTAACCATTATAACGCTAAAGTCAAATGTAGGGATTTTATGTGAATCTACTATTGGCTCAAGTAAAACTGATTTTCATATTGAAGACAGTATTGTTGAAGTTGTTGGTGTCATAGACATCAACAGCTTACAACAACGTTATTTTCAAAATAACCATCAGTTATCATGTTAGAAGAACTGAAGAATGTGAACTAACAAAATTCAGCATTAAAACGGTTAATAATAATCCAATATCATAATCCTAGTACATCAAGCTCAGAACATATGCGGCCCTGTTTAAGACTTTATGCTCGGCCTCAACGTGGCATAGGGGTGTAACCCACTGGGTGTCAATCCAGACATTTGGAGGGGCTAACCAGAGCATTATGCACAACGCTAATGAAATGACACTTGGAGATCGAAGAATGACTCTCCAAGTGTGATACCAGCGATCGAAAAGAAGAAGATAATCCTAGTACATCAAGCTCAGAACAGATGAAAGAATAAGTTTCCGACTTTATTCAATGATTTTGAAATCTGGATAATCACCCCACTTCACCCCCTCCCACCCGATGTAAATAGTAGATTGTAAAATGAGCCTCTATAGGTAACACAGCACCACCCCCCCCCCCCACCCCCAAACCTCTCTCTCTCATCAACACCATAAGCACAAAGACATCTTTGTATATAAGATTATTTCCATGAAGTGACATGTTACGCGGGTTTCTTGTTGTAGAAATATTCCCGGGTAACAATGTATTTTAGCCTGGAAACATCAACAAGAAACCCGTATAAATGCCAGCTTTTTCAGCATATTAAAAAAACTAGGTGTGGTCAGAAGACCAGTTAGGCTGTGTGACTCGGTAACAAAAACAAGACCAGAACATAGAGAGGAAGATTGCTAACATATCCTTCACTGGGGAGTAAGCAAGGCTTCAAGTTATTATTTGATAGACAGTTTGTCCGTTAAAGTCTCTTGTAGTTATAAGTAAAAGTTTTTATATTGTTCAAGTGTAGACTGATAAAATACAACTATTTACAGTAAGGTATAAATACTTTAAGTACAGTGACTTGTGGCTAGTTGATTAATTGGTGAAAGTTGACTATATACAGTTTAAGAAGTCTTGCAACCGTGCCACCACTGGTATTAGGACCTGATCCAATCTAAGAAAACCTCCCCCATTATAACGGCGCCCATGATGATCTAGCATGACTTATCAATGTAAAACCTACTGCCCACAGACTGCAGTTTCTTGTGGTTTTCCTTGCAGAGCCCTTGCGGCATGTTGTGTCCGCACAATAGGCAATCCCCTTCTTGCGTTATCCTTGCAGATTTTTCTTGCGGTTTCAAACTCTGCCAGACAACGCATGGTTTTCAACATGTTCAAAATTTGTGCGGATTTCTACAGAAACCACTAGAATGCGCAAGAAACCGCAAGCACATTCGCACTGTAGGCAGGGCTTGCTCATTGCTTCATAACGAAATCCATGGAATTTTCCACTTTTGCCCCACACACCCAACCCCCCCCCCCAATCTAAAATGGCCCAGCTTTCCTATACAGCATCCTTTCTAGCTTTCCTATACAGCATCATTTCGTCAATGTAGTTTGTGCAGCTTGTGTGTAGTTTCAGGCCTGCCCAAATTGAAAATTTGCGTAACCCATTTGACTTCGCATAACCCATTTTGAATATGATACTATTTGAAGGTAAAATTCATTGCCCAATATCTCAAAATTTAACTTTGACACGGGAACCGAATTGCATCTAATCCGTACATCCAATGAAAATGTGTTTGGCAGATACAGACACGGAAGTCTTATAAATGAGATCGGCTTTGTTCGTTTACATATGTTAAGGCAATGGCGAATGCGAAAAAATAGTCTATATATTCATGTATTAGCATAGAAATGCGGACCGGGAACTAGTCTCTGATAGGGCACTAGTTACATCGCAAATCATCTCAACATACCAGGTTCTAACCGTTTCAATCTTTATTAAAGCAGTCCGCTTTTTAAAATGGTATTATCGCCTCCTTTATTATACAAGATGTTAGCAACCAAATTAAATAATTTTGCAAGATTTACTGACACAAATAATGGGAAATGTCTCTGGGAAAATGACAACCAAAGTTCTTTTGTGGTATCCATTTTGGACCGTATAATATTTCGCGCTAATGAATATTTATTAGTTCTCTACAAAGTGGAGGCGAGCCGTTCACTGATTGGCTCTTTCAAGACACACCCTCATATTTTTCTTCCCGCTACATGACGAAAAGATACGCTTGTCAGGGCTATTTTCGAACGCTCATAGATGTATATTATTGCCGAATTAACCTTTGCTGCGCCATAATTTAAATCTAGAATGATCAGATTCATTGTTTCACCATTTGATATGGAAGATTTATCTGATTTTATTGTGAAAATCACGATTTTTTGGTACTACCTGGTAGGAAATTTCCAGCAAAATTGTATAACCCTGTTCAAAATGACGTTGACATTATCTTTTCCGTTCTTATTGAGCCAGCATGAAACTTTTTTTATCAAACCAATATTTTGAGTTTGGGGGTTTGCTTCTATAAGGGAAGTGACTAGACTGCGTGAACAAAAAATGGGTTATGCAAAAAACATTTATGTAACCGCCACGCCAACAACCGTTTCGTTCACGCAATTTGGGCAGGCCTGAGTTTGTGTGATAAAATTTCTCTTGTTGATAGTGTTCTTTGCTGTAGTAGATTATTTGTAATAGGATTTGGACTGGACTGGACTGGAAAAATGGCCCCTTTATTCTTTGTCTGTAAGTGAAGTGGAAGTCTGCCCCAATATACCCTGTATTTATATACCCCCGAAATGCAGGGTGGCATTTAAAAAATTAATTCCTGCGATTTCTTGCGAATTCTTGTGATCGACCGTGCTGTGGGCAATGGCAGTCCGCAAGACACCAACAAGGCAAAAAACCCAGCAAGAAATCACAGATTTCTGAGGGAGAAAAAACTGCCAAAAAATCCACAAGAAACCGCAGTCTGTGGGCGGTAAGTTTTAGTGTCCATCCCAAATCACAGGTGGACACCGAACTATCTAATCTCATGAGCCCTGACAGCTTTTCTGATGGGGTACAAAATTTAAAAATAATAACCTTACATAGAATACAGGTTTATTCTGCCAAAACTCAGACAACCACATACCAATCCCGTACATTATAATGTTAAAGGTTAACTCCCACACAACACAAGCTTATTTTGTCAATTGATTTTCTCACCAGGAATGTGCTAGCCTAAACTCCCATTAATCTCACCGAACAGTAATAGTATAGCGAATTTGTCCTCGTCGCCTGCCAAAATCAATTGTGCCTCTTTGATATCAATTTACACTGCCTGGCCGGAATTGGCCAGACAATCAGTAATCGCTGTCGCTCTGACTGGTGCCACAGGCAGCAGGTTTTCCAAACATTCTACCACCAACTGAATGGCAATCAGATTTTAATAGAATTCCACAACTTTCTAGTATCCTGGTTCTACATCACAGATGGAGGTACTGGGGTACCGAATGCTCATACATTGATCAGGACCATGACGCTTGCTATTTTTAACTGTCTGCCTGCTGAATCTCTGCAGACTACATTTTCCATGGGGATTTAACTGTGGAACTGGTGGAATATTTTGAAAGCAATTTGACTGAAAATTGTTGGTGGCTAATTGTCCATTGGCTTGCAGTAGTCAGATGTAGTTTTGCAACTTAAACAGAGACAACTGATAAACTAGAATTACGATTTATTTGAACAAGTGTCTAGAACAATTCAGGTAGTGAAAATGTTTGTCAAAATGCCACTGGCAGAAGCGATATCATAGTTAGATATATATTTCTATTAAATCATCTCTCTTATCCGTCAATCAAGTGTTTTTTCACTAGACGGACAATCAATCCTCTGATCTGTCAATCAAGGATTCGTTTCTTGCACAGATTTCGCATTACAAAACTCTTCAGTGACTTTCCATGACCAGAATTAAATGATTTGAGGACGTTTTAACAAACCAGAGGCTTAAGGGCCAGTAGAGATCATCTGTAACTGCAGAATTTGGATAAAGATAGAACGTTTTAAGCTATGAAAGAGTAAAAGTCCATACACAAGGGGTTCATTATGCCAGCAGAATTTATTAGTTAAACGAGAACTTACCTGAAAGTGGAAGTTAGATGTTTGACTGTAATTCTAGCCAATCACCACTGGAAGCCGGAGTTACATGACAGACATGTCATGACTTGCTGAGATCAGTCTTCAAAGATAAATTGAGTGCACAGCACAGTAATCCAAAATTAGGGTGGAACAAGAAAAGTTCCCAAATGAAATCTCAAACTATGACCTCTTTTCTAGAGGTGGGCATGTAACTCCAGCTTCCAGTGGTGATTGGCTATAATTACAGTCAAACATTTAACTTCCACTTTCAGGTAAGTTCTCGTTTAACTAATAAATTCTAGCCAATCACAACTCAGTCAGCCAGAGTTCCACGAGACTTCAAAGCTGTGGGTGCACTCAATACTATAAATTCCATGTAATGAATTGTTCACAATTATGATAACATGAACTGAACAATTAACAGATTTGATAATCATCCTTCTGAACGCTGACATCTTTCTAATATATTCAATAGTTTGTTATAAAACTTTTAAACACTCATTATCAACCTGTTGTACAGATTTAAGTTATGGAAGTTTCAAACCATCTCAATGAACATCAAAAATGGTCTACTGCCATTTCTGTCTATTGTATTGTCAAAATATATTTATATCAATCCATGCCAGTATCCTAGTTATTTTCAGCCTTCGATATATAGTGTCTCTACATACCGCCTTATCGTCTTCATGAATAATTTTGTGTTAGTATCTTTCTTAGATTCTTAATTCTTTCTAAATATGTTGGCAATGCATTGAAAATTATACACCTGGGCGAAATTGATTTATATGCAAGCAAAATAGTTGTGTTCTAATAATGATCGCTTAAAGTTCCTAAATAGCTTCCTCAAGAGATTGCTGTATAAAAATATCAAGTATTTTACTCAAAACTTTACTGAAATGCCAAATATAATTCTATCTGGCCGTACTTGATATTTGAACAATGATCCATTAAAAAAAATTATCCTTAATTGATGACTCATAAATGGTTTTGTGAAGCCAATTTAAACCCAGAAAATGAAACACTGATTAGGTCATTGGTAAAAAATATCAATAACCCAAAAGATTTCAGAACTTAATCCACATAGTAAGCATTATTTCTTTATTGATTCTCTCCCCTGAATTAACAGCCAAAATTGTCTAGCCAGCAAGATCCTTATCATCCGAGGCTCTCTTGTATAAGAGGCTATTAACTAACAATATTTTGCTTAGTAGATGCACACTGTGCTTATGTGTGAATGCCCCAAGATTGCCAATTCAAAAACAACATCTCATTAAATAGCAAAATCTGTTTTATGTATTTTCCAACTTGATGCTATGTTACTGTTTATGTCACTTGATCCAATTCTACTCTTGTAGATTAACTCTCAGTAGAGGCAAAAAAGTGTAAACGACTATTGGTTAACTTCAAACCGACCTAATATAAAAAGCATCAATATTATAAGCTCCTGAGGTACATGTATTCAAGAAACATGTTGCTTAATCTGGAAATTAAGCCTAGAAGCGAACAAATCACAAAACTTCATTGCAAAGCTACTAGAGAAGTACACATAAAACTCCTTGATATTCAATTTGCACTCATCATCAAATACTCTGTGGCTACTATAGAAATATGTATTCAGAGTCCAAATTTAGCACGACCAACACTAAAGACTAAACACAACAATCAAGCTTTAATGCCCAGTACATTACTATGATGTTGCTTGGCGTTATTTCTCCATCTACCCCCTATAGAATGTGTTCTTTTTCTGTGTGAGGTCATTAGGTCATTAACACTAACTCCCTCTTCAGTTGACACATCAGTTGTTACATCATAAGCATTTTTCATGATTGAGTTGTGTCTGGCTGTTATTGAAATAACACCAATCCACCATGTAAACACAGAATGACCTGAATTTGACAATCACACATTTTTATCAAAACCATCCGACACCGTTTTCGGTGATTCAGATTATCAGATTCTCTAAAAGAATGTGAATTATTGTACAACTGAAAACCAACATGACCATAAGTATTATACGTTCAGCACCCTAAGTTTCATATTTTTATGTTTCCAAATTTAATACTTTCGTAGCACTGCAAAAAATATTCTTGTCACTTAGATGCCAGCTCTCTTCTGACACGCGCACTGAATGTTTCAACTTATAGGTTGGGATGAGAACTGGTATACTACAGATGAAATCGTTTCATTCGCGTGTCGGTTACATGAAGTAAAATTACCGTGAACGAAAAAATGGTCGCGTAAGTGACAAAGCCCAGAACGGTAGTTATCTCTGATCGTGGAAAACAGAAAAGTGTCAACAACTTTTTGATATGAAGCATGCTATTTACAACAGAATTTAGCATTTTCAAACATCTAAAAGATCGATAACATCTGTCTGTCAAATTTTATAAATAAGCGACAGCACGCATGTGTCAGAGACAAACTTCCGTTGTATTTCTGCTAGCATTACTACATAGGCCGGGAACTAGTCTCGCTACACGTTATGCATCAACAACGGGCGCAACGGATGCAATTAGAAACCGTTGCATGCAAATATGTGCAACCGTCGGCTGGCATGTTCCCATGTATTATTTTATATATGCGATTGGATCCCGATGAAACATAGGAAGACATGCATTGTTGAGTGAGTCTCACAGTATATTCTCCTTGAGTTTCAGTTGGCTTGTAGAGACAGCTGTTTAAGAATTTATCTGTTAAATTAAACTGTTACATTCATAGATCCTAGCTACTGTGTCAGTGTGTATTTGTCCATGACACACAATAATTCAGGCCTCGAAATTCGACAGGATTCTCGTAATATTCCCGAAATTGAAAAATACGGGAATCCAACTGGATTCTCGTAAATAAAAGCTTCCAAAAACGTAAACATTCAATTCTTACAGAACTCCACGATCCCGGTTACTAATTTCAACAATAACAATTATGTCACGAATCAGCCTAGAGGGGGGGGGGGGGGGGGGTCTGCTAATACACCAGTAATGAGAAATGTCTCACGTGACTGTAGTCATAGTTAATAACAATCGATAATACGCACTCGTAGTTTCTGATTGGCTCGCGCATATTCGATTTCAATAGGCATGAATGAAAATTACTATCGTAGTAAAATTTTGATCACATGCCTCGTTGCCATTCATAACGAATTAATCACATGATTTATTTCAACCAATCCCTGTTCGACTCTCGCGATTAATATTGATGGCTAATGGCGAACCAAAAATCTAGTCACTGTGCCGCTTTTAAACGCAGTAAAGCAATATGTTAGCGCCCACTTTGACGGGTTATATGACCCAATATATTATTATTGGAAGGTTCTGACAGTAATACCACCCGATATTTAAGTGGTTCATTGATTTGGAGCGACCGAGAAAACAGGACTATATGTCAGGAAATCTGGTGCGTAGTAACTCTTATTTTCAAGTAAATCGCATTTGCACTAAATTGTCAGTTTAAAGCGTACAAGTTAAGAAGGGTCAAGCTATCTACTAAATGCCTTAGAGCTGGTTACGCTTTTTATTGTGGCGGACTTGCGGGTTATCGTTTTATATTAGAAATGTATGCTGCTTGTACAAGTACAAATATTTGGTAACAGTTACAAAAAAATCTACCCGTCACAGGTACAATTTTATAAACATTTCAACCCCTGTTGTTTTGGGGGCAATTAAGACGGTAGTTCTTTGATACAAGTGGAATTCTTTACAAATTAAAGCATCTTCTTTTAAATATTTTGAAAATAATAGGACTGGAAGCCATTGCTTTCAAGGTGGTGGTTATGGGTGGGTTGGAGAGGGTTGCTCAACTAGGTAAGCCACAACAATGTAAGATATTCAATTCTTTGTTTTTGTAGTGGGGGTTGTCGGTGGGGTGGGAGGAGGGTGTTAAGATATTTATAAATATTGGGTCATTAGTCACTAATTATTATAGTGGGTCTGGAATTTTGAAATATATGTTTGGAAAAAGTATGGAATTTTATTGTGCCCAAGGTGTATGAACCCTGAAATTGTTGCAAGCTGGACAGATGTTACCAATGAGTGTTGTCATACAAATACTGATATTTTGGCGGAGAAAATGTATACATTTGCAGACCAAAGGAGTATTGTTTTTGGAGACTTAACACTGAATGACTGGCTCTGTTATCGAGATTGTAATTTCAGGGGTAAATTTTCCAAAATATTCTTCTTGGTCTGGAAATGGAACGAATGAATGGACATAAAAACAAAAACTCAATCTGCTTTTTGACAAATTTACTTGAGAAATATTACAGTACTTATATCACAATGGATGAATCCACTTTTAGTTATTCCCCACCCATCTCTAGCTAAGCTATGCTTCAAGCTTTGTCCCAGAATCTCAATTTCATGGTAACTATACAGCTAACTTGGTGAATGCCTTGAAACAAACTTCCCCTCAAAACAATCAACAGAATGTTTATTAAATTGCAAAGACACAATTAATACTTACTGACAGACTACTATGAAAGTTAGTATTGTCTGTCAATTATAATAGTCACTGGTGACATCAACCTATATGTGATGTAATTGATTATGAGGTCAATAGTTGAGTAACTAAACATATTTTATCTGTAAATTAGGTAATTGGTGGATAAGTCCATGCTGTAATCAATATGCTAATGATAATTTAGCAACATGCACTTTAAATTCATTACTACCTTAATATACAGATGAAATGTGTCCAGATAAAGCAGGTTTGGATAAAAAAAATGGCGTAACCAATTTGCGCAACCAATTGGTTACGCAAACTGATTTTGCGCAACCGAACAATTGGTTACGCAGACCTGAAAACACGGGACCCACAAATGGGTCACACAAATATTTGAAATTTTGATGGCTGGCATAACCATCATCTTTTAATTGTTATATATGGTGGCACAACATGAATCATATGAATGTGCATCACGAAACCAGTCACCAATATATCAATGTGCAATATGCTCCATTTATCTTAAATGAGCATATAACCGGTGTTAGTAATAAAAGATATATATTCTGCCAATGATAAGCCATCTGGCAAAACTACACATTGAAAAAATACATTATTCCATTCAACATTTGATATCTTACTGAAACAAGCACTAAGAAATATGCATGAAATATGCAGTAGAAAGGCTCAACTGGGACCGCAGACAATTAGGCATATTAGAAAAGTAATTAATGCAATTGTATCTATTTTGAAATGATGATATTCTACTGCTCGAGGCAGGGCAAAATTTACATAAGTGTAAATGCAACCCTGCTTTTTATCTATGACAAATATAACAGATAAACAATCATCTGAATCTGAAGAATGACCAGTGCATTTTATATTTGCTTGCCAAAAGAAACACAACCTGATATTAAATGCAAGATAAAACTATCTGACACCCATTTTGCACATAACGGGCCTTGATACCAGTGCTCAGCTTTAAATTTTTGATCATAATGATAATATTGAGACGTATTTGATACCGGTACTTTTGCAGTCATAGGCATCATCATAAGCTTGCACGATTTTTCGATTTAATCGTGAAGTTCGATTTATTTTTGAAATCATGATTTTTACGATGTAATTGAGGAAAAATCGGAAAATCGTCAAATATTTCATGTTTTTTTAAAATCCGAAGTGTGTACTGTTCCGTGGCATTTTATCAGTACGTGAGTACAATTATAATCAATTCACGCCGGTGTTCATTGTGTTTATATTCCGCCGTGCCATGCACGTGTCGAATAATTACTAATCACAACACAAAGCGCTACAATAAACAAGTTAACAAGTGTGGTAACACCTTTGTCATTGAGAAAACCAGCTAGTTACTCCGTCGAATCGCCATATAATTTTCTTTCTTTCGCTGCAGACCCTGAGTCTGTCATGAAATGCCAAGTATATACTTAGTTGCAGAGTGTTAGGCAATCGGTGAACATAATTCTTTTTAATTCTAGAGTTAGCAATTTCAGGCGGTGTAATGATTTTTCCTTTTTGATTCGGTTGTCATGTCAAATTAAAGAAAATAAAGCAACAGCATTCCAGATTGTTTGATTTTGAACTGTGCGTTCTGTTGATTTACTCTTAAATGTAAATCGTACATTCTGAAAGCAACTATAAACTGCACTATAGGATGAGTTTCCGCCGTTACACTCATACCTACTCAAAGCTACCGTCCTATGTATGTGGATTGCGCAGTATCTCCCCGGGTACTAATATTAGCGTCTTCGCGTTACTCCGGTAATGACCTAAACTCATCCTACAAAGGGAGACTACAAGCGGGAGCTGATACGTCATGTAATTTATATATTTTTTTCTGCAACATTTTATCTCAAATTTCGATGAAATAAATAATGTTTATTAAACTATACGCAATATTTAGGCGGTCCCAATTAATAATTTCACTCCCGCGATGATGGATATAAGGTATACATTAAGCATAGACGTAGGATGGTAAGAATTCGTCGCATGAAAATGTGTTCTAATTTTGTGCTATTTTTTGTATCATTTATTTCAACTTTTTCTAGAAACAAGTCACGTTATCTCGGTTTATATTTTTGGGAATTTGGACTTACAATTTAATCGAAAATCGCGATTTTTAAAAATAAAATCGATCGCGATGTTTCAAAGCAAAAATCGCGCAAGCCTACATCATCATGCAAAGGCTCTTGATTTTTAGAAAAGAATGTTATACCTTCTTGATATCTGTACTGTTTGCAGTCATAGGCATCGCTGTGGTAAGGCCTTATCAAGAAAAGAATATGTTTTTGATACCTGGACTGTTTAGTCATACATGTAGGCATCTCTGTTTATCAAGAAAAGAATAGGTCCTTGACACCTGCACTGTTTGCAGTCATACCTGTAGGCATCTCTGTGGTAAGGCCTGATTTTAGGCCGCTTTACCCCGAATTCAAATGGCTTCCCCATTCAGGTGAAAGCAGGGCTCTGGTCTAAGACATATTTGCCTCAGTTAATCCTTTCACCGGCCTTGAGGATGAAATGGTTAGAAATAGTAATTGCCAGGAGCATGAAAACCAATTGTTTGCACACCTAGGCATGGATCTGCCTATAGGTCACTGGCTACTTATTGCTCTTATTTATTTATTTCAATCTGTTACTCAGATGACCAACATAGACAATTTGTGCTGCTAGCAGCAGCACATACCTAAGCCAGATTAGAACCAGTCTCCTGACATTAAACTCCTGAATTTCAGTTTTTACCAAGCAAAACTCTCAACAAATGCGTTAATCATAGCTGATATTTTTGACATGTTATTTACTGATAAAATCTCTTTTAGATTATGATGTTCTCCTTAATGAGGTTACCACCACACTTATAGCATGAGCATAGCAAACGTTAACCCTTTGCATTTTAATGCCTTTAAATAGGGTTACTGAGAAGAGATTTACATTCTGGATTAACTTTGGTTATGACCAGCGACTGACATATGTGAGTTTCTCCTCTTATTTTTCATCTGGCATTGCTATATTTACTATATTTAATAGAATGTTGGAAAGCCAGCCATCTAACTTCTAAGTTTGCCATATTATTTCAATACCATTAAATATAGCCAGGTCCTGCATTGTAACATGATATTCACATATTCACCCCATCCTCTCTCTAGGCATTGTGTGAACATTAAGCAAATTTATAGCACATGTTGGTATACACTCTGAACTCTCCTCTGTTGAAAAAATACCAATAGAGTGACATTATCAGAAGAAGCTTTCACTGCTGTTTACAGACAAGGAAAGCTGGCCATTTGCAATGAATTACTCATGATAATGATACAGATGATATTTAAAACTCTGTATATCCCAATTCAGCTATCACAGCTGACCAATTTACAGCTGTGGTTTAATTGCTGATAGAGGTTTGCCTGCAGAAATTTAGCTTCAGAGATTGCTAGGAGTTTGCTCCTTTCCTCTGACTGATAAGCAGCGTATGTACAGAGTATGGGGTCATTGGAATTTGTTCCTTCCCCCATGCTCTGAAAAACTGTGTGTGTATATGATTGTACTGTGCTCATTTGAAGTTTACTTCATCACCCTTGCACTGATAAGCTGAGTCAGCAATTTATTGCCCACATATGACCCAAATCACTCTAGACTGCTGCTCTGCATCTAAAATGGCAGCTAGTTCTTTTCTATCAGCCATGTGCTAAAACTTAATTTACTCTAAAACACTTCAAATCACACAAAACACTTAAAGCTTTTGACTTTACATAACAATGTTCACTACTTGTTATCACTATCTTATTATATATCACAAATTAATAACAGAAAATGCAAATTTTTCAGATTAATTGGCATTTTGTTAACAAATAACTGATCTGGTAAATCCATAAGCACACTGATCTCAGCAAGACATGACACGTGACGTCTCTTCTGGAACTCTGGCTGACTGAGTGGTGATTGGCTAGAATTGGGATCAGGCATTCTGATACGGGTGGCCTTTTGATGGTATATATCAGGCATGCGGCGAAGCCCTTTGGGCTTAGGGCTTGACTGGATTTAAGCCCTTTTTCAAAGGGCTTGCAAATGTGCTTAAGCCCTACAGTCCAAAAAGGGCTTTGGGCTTGTGCTTAAGCACATTAAAAATACTATGTGCTTTCAATCCCTTTTTCAAGCCCTTTTTCAATTTTCACCCGGAATCTATACTTATAATTATCAAATTATTGCTCCAGTTACTACATATTACAGATAAACCTTTGCTGCTTATTTTGAAATTAATTTGACTGAAAGTAAGGCAACAACATGTTTAGACAAATCATTAGATAACACTTAGCAGCTTTCAAAGACTACCTAAAATATTTTTTGATGAATTCAGAATGAAATGGCCTAATTACATATAGTCATTATTTTAAGAGAATGGCCACAAAACCTGTTAAATATTTGGAAACTAATTTGACTAGATTAAGCTGTTGCTGCCGTAACAAAATTATTAACAAAATGCTCAGCATGATATTTTGTACATCATATATAATATGTTTTATCTGGCCTGTCATGCCTGTATAGATGCAAAACGTTAACCCATTTTACTTCATATCCACTTTACTTAAATAGTTGTTACATGTTATAGCTCAAAAACCTGGTTAAAAGGGAGACAAATAACAGACATCTCTGAATAGCGTGAAAGCAAGTTACATCTGTTTCAGTCAATTTCCTTTCAAAATGTTCAACAGGGACAAGATTTAACAACACTGAAATCAACATTCTGAAAATTCAGAATGATATAGACTGAATGATTGGTGGTGTTAACTGGCTATTCTAGCACCTCTGCTTACAAGTATCTGGTCCATACAAAAGAATGAATTTCACACCTCCCTGCTACCACACCTCTCACAAGATATATCCCTTGTCTGTCTTGTAATTACACAAATGTAGGTAATGCTACTGAATAGGAATGTTCTTTTAAAGGAGGCTCCCACCACTCCTCATAATTCCCCTCTTTTGATCTATCTCTGCCATTAGATATGGCCTGATAAAATAGCTTCATTACAACATAAATTATATTCTGTCAAACATTTTGAAATTATTAGTGCAGCAGATAGATGTTGCTGTCATCAGCAATGGCTACCTGTTAAATTATTTTTGAAATATTCTGCAACTTTCCCGGTATGACTGCCTTAAAAGTAAGATATTTTTCAAGGAAATAATTAACCATTTAATGGTTAAAATATGGGAAGAAAATGCTGATATATGCAGACCAAGAAGACAATTTTTGAGAATTACAACTAGAATCGATCCAGTCATTCCCGTAGTAAAATTTAAGAATTAACCTTCAATTTGTCTACAAATGGTCATTTCTCAAGTCCACTGCAGAGACTATTTCGGTACGCTTTACCAGTACAGGGTTAAACCTTACAGAACAGATATGAGAAATGTGCTATGATGTATGGAATATTTTGTTGAACATTTTGAAACTACATGTAACTTCATTGGGAGCGGTTGATCTATGTCAACAACATATTTAATAGTTAATTTCAATATACACAGCTTCTCGATTGATCTGTATATTTGGTTTGAAAATGAGAAACAGAAATCCAGGGGTTAAATGGATAAGACTTGGAGCTCATGAATGTACACATAGCTGAAGTAGCTTTGTCCCTTTTCCTGTTACATGTTAGTTGCTAATTGCGGTTTATTCTAATAATACTACAAGATGTTTCTGAGAGACGTTTCAACAGTACTATTCTCAAAATTAATAAACTTATGTGATAATCATTTTGCTTATTCTCTACATGTATGCATAAAGTTTTGATCAACCCTTAAAACAGAATGATCATTTTGGCTATGTAATTTCCTCAAAAGTGCTTAAGGGTTTGTGCTTAAGCCCTTTGCAAAGGGCTTGTGCTTGTGCTTAAGCCCTTTGAAAATAGGGAGGGCTTGTAAAAGGGCTTCGCCCCATGCTTGGTATATATATTCCCAAAATGCAACTTGTGGCAAGATTTACAAAGTAAAACTTTGTATACAAATTTGGAATTCATTCCAGGCAAGTTTGGTTGAAATTGGTCAAGTGGCTTAAATGAGTTAAGTAGTCTTTCAAAGATAAAGTTAATTGACGGATGGTGGACAATGGAGTCACCATTCAAATAATCTGACATTTGGCCTTTCAGGCCTGTCAACTTTTTTCAGAGTTCGCACACCTTCCGCTCAGTGAAATTCCATGACTTTTCCATAACCTAAAACTGTGAAATCCATCACCTAAATGAAATTTTGAAATCTCGATGCATTCAGATGATATCAGCCTGCATTTGCCTTTTTTCGGGAATTAAAATTTTTATAGCATAATCTAGTGTTGGGAATTGGTACTATGTTTGTGATCGATGATTGGTTTTATAAACTAACCGATGATAATTAATGATTGATCATAACAGGTTCTCATTTTTTGCCCCTTTTGAATGCAGTAATTATAGCATGTTCAAGGATAATTACCTCTGTCAAACCAAGTCGCAGGTATGACAGATTCTTAATAATTTAAGAAATAATCTGTTGAATATTTTGAAATTAATTTTACTGGACCAATTAAATTTAAATTCTTTTCCAAAAAGTATTCGTTTTCTAGCTGGACCAGTTAAAATATATTAATAAAGTCAATTTATAAAACAACCAAAATCGATTTCTAAAATCATGATCGATTGGTTGGTTGAACATGCAAACAAATCAGTCATCGATCAAATCGATTAATCGGAACAACACTAACATAATCTTTGGCCAGTATTAGTAGTTTTCTGATTCTTTATGAATTTTCCTTGATCTTTGTGACACCATACAGTTTATTCGGTCACAGGATTTTAATTTTCAAATTCCTGACTTTTCGGGTTCTCCGCGTGCCGCGCAAACCCTGTTTTTTGTTGGAGAATTTAACTTGTTAGCCATGGGTGACACACATTAGCCAATATGTTACAGTACAGATCTTAGTTAGCTTTACTGTTTGACGAAGCAATAACGAAACAAAAATGCGTCTTTTTCACGTCAAAACCTCGTAGCGTTTCCAGGCGTGGCCAAACACCAAACGCATTTTATTTATTTTAACGGAAAGTCTACCCCGTCCTACAATATGTTAAACGTATCATGAAATATTTTAAACCCGTCACGGAAAAAGTCAAACGCGCAATCAAATGTATTCATTAACGCTACAAAGATTCTTACTACGCGTCACTAAACATAAAGTGGAATCGCTCTATAGTCTGTCAAGGACCCGTACATGTAAATTTAAATTGCAATTGGAGCCATATATGTGTTAAGTACATGCATCGCCTTTAGCTTTTTTTGTGGCTGTAAATGATAATTGTCGAAATGTCATCATCGTAATCAATCGTAATTTTGTATAAAATGGATGTGTGTGAACTCCGCACCTGGGTATTCTTTACTGAGTATGAAGCTAGTGTGATGCCTGTGCGTATATTTTAATAAATTTTCAATCCACAATTTCTTTTGAAATCTGGATGAATAAACCAAGATATTCTCTGAAATGGGTTTATTACAATATAGTTTAATTTGAGCCGACGTAATAGGCATAACTTTTTAGAACAATATATGCACCAGTTGCAGCTAGTGTTATGCCAAATTTGCCGTATAACAGAAAGGGAAGCGATTTACAAAATCTGCAAACCTGACATTCGGTTGTTTTCGATTTTGCTATTTCATACATAATGTGTAACCGAAAATCTCTGCTTTTACATAGACATGCACATGCGTACATAGTTGTTTTACCTGTGCCTGGGGTGCGTTCAGGACTGCGAAAAACATTTTTCGTTATTTACTGAACACTGTACCGCGTAGAATGCGAACGTTCGCCGAACATTCGCCTTCCTGAACTCACTCCAGGAGTATCCGAGTACATAACGTAATTACCCGTTTTCGGCAACGGGTATCACCGTCTGATTGGTCGAGAATACACGCATATTTAATCAGATCTAGCAAAGATGGCGTCAACTGTTTAGAAAATAACATATTTTTGTGCGTGCAATTCATCAATCTACGCACATTTCGTGTACGCCACAGACTAAAAAGTAGACAGATAATGCGGAATAACGAAACTGCCAATCAGAAAATGTGATGCCTATATATTTGACCGCTTCGGCATCTTAAATCAGGCTTATTACTGACAGCGCTTGAAGTTAGTCATCTCGAAAACTGTAAACAAAGACACGCGTCGATGATCGAGTTTATCGGATTGTTTATCTTCAACATTGTTTTTTCGTGACCAGGACGAAATGGATATAATATATATTGTGTCTGAGCTCTCTTGCGACAATCAATAACTTTCTCATTATCGGTGACATCACATTTACTAAAACAAGAATGATAATGCAGGTTACTTCGCCAATATTGGCCTAGTAACGTGCATTATCAGGGAAGTAGGCCACAAATCTAAACCAATGAATTATCACATTTTACCCATTTGAACCTGAAATCCCAGAATTCCACTTTTGCAGTCATTATATAAGTATGATGTTGCATATTTTGAAAGCAATTTGACTGGAAGCTGGCTTTCAGTCAAATTAGTTTCAAAATATTTACCAGAATTTTGACACATTAGTAACAAATTTATTAATATCTCTTGTTGTTTGAAATTGTTAATGCAATAGTAGAAGTACTCCCTTGTTGGAGGCGATATTCCCACCCTGTATTATATTCATAGAATCAAAATGACGTCATTACAATCAAATTTCCCATAATACCCTGGGATATACACCATTTTCAGAGGGGCTAATTTAACATTACGAGCAATGGGCCATTAAACCTTAATTACATTTTCTTTAATATATTGCGAAATTCACTCCTGATTTCATGTTTTCTGATACCTGACAGGGTTATTACAGATTCTCAGACACAGGATTTAATGGTTTGAACATCAAGGAAAATGTAAACAATGAGTTTGTATGGGCAGTCCTCTTTAGCATGTAGTAAGTTTGCCCCAAATTTAATGGCGGCCGAATTCAAGATGCCCGGATGTGCGAAACTATGAATAATGTGTTTGATTTCTGCGCTAAAGTCTGAGGGCGGTGTATGACCATAACAGCCGCTGTCAGGTCATAGGGCCTAACAGTACATGTACGGTATATAGTATATTACTGGCTATATATTGTGCCATATATTTAAAACCAAATATCACTCATCGTGGCGTTGTAAACGTTGAATCAGACACTGATAGTAATGGTGAGACAGCTAATGTGTGGGACAGTGAATCTTCTGATGATGACATGTTTGACGATGAGGAAGCCACCACTACTGGAGACTTGAAGATGAACTTGAAGCTGGTACACTACAGATTGAGTGAACTTCTCCAATCTGTGACAAAGAGTTTGCCCTGAAGTTTGGGCTATTTTGGTGCATTCACTATGATCATTTGTGCCGTTTGAATTTAATTAACTGTTAAAGTTTGCTATATTGAATTAGCTCTAACTAACATGATTAGATATACCAATAACATACCAAGAGTTTTTTTACCGTGACTCAGTGAGTGGTCAAAACTGGCCTCTGAAATCAAATTGTCTTGAGAAATGACCATTTGCAGGCCAAGAGAAGACTATTTTATGATTTTACCACTGGAATAACTGGCTTGATAACCAAGCTAGTCATTACAGTTCTAAATGTTAAAAAATTGCCTTGGCTTGCAAATGGGCATTTATTAACCCTTTAATGGTCAGATCAGCCATAACCAGCCTCTGCAGTGTTCCTGAGAAATGCCCTTTTGCTGACTAAGAGAATACTATTTTTGAAAATTTATCACTGGAATGACTGGCTCCCAGAATACTCTTGATCAGCAAATTGACATTTTATGAGACAATTGGAATTTTCTTGACCAAATTTACCCATTAAGGGGTTAAGCAGAAATTTACATTTTCTTGACAAATATTGGACAGTAAAGGGTTGTAAAGCTGGAGCTTTACTTACCTTTAACTACCTTGTTCTGCTGTTCACAGTTGGGAAAAATTCTCAATCCTTGTTCCACTGAAGATCAAAGAAATGATGAAAACACCATACAACCTTTACTTACATACAGTAAATAAGTCAAACCAGGTCTTAAAAAGTTTAATGTCATTGTTATTGAATGCTGCCATATTGATATAATGCAGAGTTTGCTCAAACAATCACCAACACGGACAGTAGCGCAAACCACCACTGATTACCAGCATGAGCAATATTATATAGGACCAAGATTAAGTTTACTTTACTGTTGAATTTGAGATTTGTATTGTTATCGATGATCAATAACAATACAAGTCCAGTCTCTAGAACAACAGTAAACTATCTTGGTCCTATATAATATTGCCCATGCTGGTGATCAGCGGTGTTTTATGGTTATGCTACTGTCTGTGTTGATGAATGATGTTGCTCGTCACAGGTCATATATTACTGAGTGGTCTTTCAAATTTACTGTTCCAGATTTTGTACGTTTATTTTTGCAACATTTGTTTGTGATCTGGCCATGTTTCAACAGTAGCTGAAATAGAAAGTGAAACAAATATGATTACACAGGGAGTTATAAGCATTACATAATGGACCTTTCCATTTTATCCATCAATCATGATGTCATAATCAACTACATGATGCATAAGGATGACAACATAATCAATGACATAATGACGTAGATAAGTTCGTCAATCTTCACAGACACTTAATTGATGACGGACTATATGTATTCTATTTAACCCATTAATGGGCAAATTTGGTGAAGAAAATTTTAATATCCACTTATTGAATGTCCAATTAGAGGCCAAGAGAATGCAATTTTTGAAAATTTATGACAAATTACTGGCTCGGTCATTGAGCCAGTAATTTGTGGTGAATATTCAAAAATTCTATTCTCTTGGCCTGTAAATGGACATTCCACAAGGCCATAACAGAGGCCAGTTTTGGTCGGCATGACCATTAAAGGGTTAATAAAAATGATGTCGAATATTTTAAAACTAATTTGACTGGGAGTTGTTGCTGTCATATCAACAGCTTCCATGTATAGTTTTCAGGAATTTGAGATTCAGAGAGTACGGAGATCGATCCCAATGCAGGTAAAGCTTGGGTGGAGCTTAGCTAGAGATGGGCGGGGCATAGCTAAAACTGGATTCCTCCATTGGGCAAAACTATAAGTAAGACTGAGCGGTGGTAGTGAACACCTGACCTAGCACTGTAATAGTAGCATGACAAAATAGCAATCTATCTGTATTGGTACAAGTACATTATGTAATAAATTATTAAAAAGTGTACCAACACAAATACTGATAGAATGCTACATGTATTTTGACATGATACTGGTGCACTGCCTGGTCAAGTGTTTACTACCACCACTCAGTCTCACACCGCAATAATAAATTAGCTACTATAATCTCACTCTTGTCTGAGTACAGTGCACATTGCTCATAGTGATTTTCACTATACCACCACGTACCTCATCGATAATATTTGTTAGAATAAACCAGCACGATTATAATCATGCCAGTTTATTCATTCATTTTGTTGGGTGACATGCATGGTGGTACAGTGGTACCTGATAAGCATGCTGGATTATTCATTAATTTTTCTGGTGGTTACAACTCAGGTGATGTGAAGTTTGAAAGAAAAAATTCTATGGAAACTAGTAAAAAAATATTTAAATTTCATAGACAACAAAACAGCCCTTAAGCCTATTTATACCTGGAAACGCCTCAGCTGCTCTCGGAGAGCATCTAGACTTCAAAGTTTTCCGGTGGAGAGTTGGTGTTTCCAGGCGAGTGACCGCTGAGGACAGTGAATCGCGCATGTCAGGAGAGTGAAAGACTGATTCAAGTCAGACCACCAATGACCGATAGGAAAATATCTATTTGCAGAATAAGAGAAGACTATTTTTGAAAATTTATGACTGGAATGACTGGCTCGGTTATCGAGACAGTCATTCCAGTGATAAAATTTCAAAAATAGCCTTTTCTTGGTCTGCAAATAAATATTTCTCAACACCACTGCAGAAACTGGTTTTGGATGATATGAGCCGGGTTCTGCCGATACGGTTGCTTAGTGGGGTGAACTGTCCCACTTCCTCAAGAAATCATGGGTCATTTTGACAAATGTTGGATCAAGTACATACATGGAAGATATCTATGTCCTAAAATCCATTAGGTCAATGAACCATGTGTGAAGGTAATGATTGGATGGTGTGAATTTTAGAGCACTAAATGGTGCAAGGGCCCTGCCTCCGCAAAACCCTGCATGACTGTTAAAGTGCTATGTATATGATGTCATAATGAATTACATCATATGTAGGCTGACATAGCTAAATCTTTTGAGCTTTTAAGAGTCAGTTGTACGAATTGTATGTCTTTACTATTTAGTAAACATTCTGTTGAATGTTTAACAACAGACCCCAGTCAAATTACTTGAAATTAGTTTCAAAATATTCAACAGGTTAGCTGTATCTATAGTTACCATGAAATTTGGAATTCAGAATTCAAAGTACATACTGTTCCCAACACACGGGGCATAGCTAAAAGTGGATCCATCCATTAGAAAATCTAAATTTCTGTTTTATCCTCATGCCAATTCCAGCTTGTGCTATATTTAACCCTTTCATCGACAGGTCCTGAAAACAATGTGGCATGTTAAATGATGGTGGTAGCCTAATTTCTCAATCCGAAAGAAAATTTAATTTTAGTATGATGACGTTGAATTAATTACCTACCTACCTTTAAAATCTCCTCGAGTCCTTTCTTTATCTCCATGTTTTCAAAAAATTAGGATACATTTGTCTCCATCCATTCATCATGCTATCTCCTCCCAAACAGTATGGTGGAATTCAACCAAATTTGGTATGTGGGTTATCCATATGATTGTGGATTGGCTGACAACATTTATTTTATGTAGTCAGAGATTGGTGTCTTCCAGATTTATCTTGATTTCCCATAGTCCTGCCCACACTCTCACACATCATTTGACACCCTCTCAATAGTTTTAAATTAAGCCAGATGAGCCACTACATTTAGATAGGACTAGTGATTACTAGATTCTACTATAGCCCTTCAAATCTGTGCAGACCAAGGGGACTATTTTTTTAATTTTACCACTGAAATGACTGGCTCAATTATCGAGCCAGTCATTCTACTGGTAAATTTCCAAAAATAGTCGTCTTGCTCTGCTCACAATAGAGGAATTTTTTGACCACCTTGACCATTAAAGAGTTGACATGTCAAATTGTTACCATTGGGTTGGTCAGTTACAAGTTGTACTAGCCCTGGTCAATTTCTGCTAACCTCGCGCTCATGTTAATTTTAACCCCTGCTCTCACAGATCATTTCCCCTTAAGACCTCCAGATTTTTCACAGCGATTCACGCCAGTCTCTGTGTAATGTAACTCCTCCGAAAGCGGTGGATGGAATTCAAACAAATGTTGTAGGTTACTATAGAGTGCAAGAGGCCATTTTTATCTCAACTACGAAGTAAAATGAGCCTGCGGCTAATTTGCGTTTAGCTCAACTTTTCTGTTTATATCTCATGTTTGGTTGATCATACTGGTCCTAAACTTGGACACATGTCTCCTTATAATGGCACGGCATCACACAATGATGTTTTGGCCAAAACGTTAAAATCACTGCATGGCAACCATTTGCTGTCCGCCATCCATCCGTCAACTTATATTTAAAAACATAAGTTGATTGATGGACGGCGGACAGCAGATTGTTGCCATGCATATCAGTGATTTTGACCTTCTGGCCAGAACATCATTGTGTGATGCCGTGTCTCATACATACATTAACCGCTTGGCGGATTTCAAACTAATTTGGCTGGAAGGACCCTAATGCTTTCGGCTTCCGAACATGCAACCAGAATTTTGATTGGTCAATTTTTGTATGAAAATCTTTGACTTTATGAAAAATTTAGCAGAAATTGTCAAAACGCTACTCCTCATTAACCGCTTGACAGAATGCAACCCTAGTTGGCTGGACATAAATTGCCAAAATGCATATTCTCCATGACCTCTTGGTGGATTATATCCAAATTTGACGGAATGATTCTGCAGTAGTTGGCTCTAGAACTTCTATTCAGAATTTTTTTTTATAATTCTGTGCTTAGCAACAACCGTCACCAGATGAGATATTTTGACAGTTCGCCTCTATGTCCGCCTCATCTCAAAAGAAAAATAGGAAGTGGAAATTAGATACGGGTATACAGGCAACCTGCCGAATATTTTGAAGTTTTGATAGATAGATAGGTATGTACATACTTGGTATATTTTATAGGCAGCCTTTTTTGACATAGTAGCGGCCTTCTCTGCTGGCAGCCCTTATTGCCATACATGGTCCAGGATACCGTTACAGGCCCTTGTCCCCCTTGTTGATAAGCCTTCTAAATTTATTTTATGTTTGAAGTCAATCATCAGAGTTCATAGCTGTCATGAAGTCGAGATTCATGGTTGCATTGCAGCCACATTTCTGGTATTACATTTGGCTTCTCCCCTGGGGTAGTGAACGTGGTCGATTGCTATGACACGCCATCGACCAAACAATCTAGTTATCACTTACTTTCCATCGTCAGATAGATCCAAGTTATCAGAGATTGTAACCCACAGCCTATAATTTTTCTTTTTATCACTTCCAGGGTTGTTAAATCTTAATGTATAATCACATAACCTCCTTTATTAAAATTTGAGCAAAATCTGACCAGTTTGTTTCCAATATATCCATAGATTAAAATTTGTACCCGATCTGGATCCAACATGGTTTTTGTCCAGATCACAGCCAAAGTCTGGAAATCCTTGTTTTAGGTTATGCTGCTTTTTTACTGTCGTCTAATAGTACACAACTGTCAAAGCATCATGAGATTAGTTCAACCAATCAGATTTGCCATTGATGGCTTTTCCAACAATGTCTCTGCCAATCAAAGATAACGAGGTTAAATATATACGCGATGATGTCATCAGAATGGAATGGTATTCCAGTTCAAGACGATTGTCCATTCGGCATTAGATATATTGAGATTTTCACTATAAAAACGCAGAAATTAGACGAATCCCGCGAAGAAACACTAAATTAAATATATTTTCTGATAAATCCAGCCACAAATTGACGTAAATAAGTTAAAATCTGCTGTACGGATCGCTCAAAGTTTGCAAAGCACGTGAGATACATGTACGGAGGAAACATGTACTGATAAGCGGTTCTGCCTAGACTAGGAACCGAGTACCAGTTTGCTTCTAGCCATAGGACTCGTCGAAAGAACTGGAGAACCGCGGTTGGAATTGATGGCGCGTTTAATTTATCGTAAAACTTTCAAACGCTACCAAACGCGTAGGGCAAAAAGTTAAACCCGTCAATCAAAATGTCAAACCCGTAGTGTCAAAATTTTAACTCGTCAAGATAAAATTCAAGATGCGTATTGAGATTTTAGCAAACGCGCTATGTCTAAGCAAATCACTACGAGAAAATGATGCCATACAGACGTGTTTCAAACGAGCTTTAGGATGCGTTTAAGTAAAGCTAACTAAGATCTGTACTGTACTTACGATTTGTTGTTAGTAATTTAGCCCGTGTGTCCCTGGCTTAACGCTTTCACTGACAAATCATATATACTTTATTAGGCGTGTGCGATTATTGCGTTGAGTGATCGCGATCGATTATTAAAAAATAGTCGTGATTACTCGATTAATCAGCTTGGATACAAATTACTAAGATATAACAACAAAAGAATATCAATGACGAATGATGAAAACTGCGATGATGTTTAGAAAAGTCCATTTGCATGGCAAGAGAAGACTATTTTCGACAATGTATCACTGGAATGCCTGGCTCAATTCTCAAGCCAGGCATTCCAGTATTACATTTTCAAAAATAGTCTTCTCTTGCCTGCAAATGGACATATAACTAAGCAATGTCATTTTTTATGACTGATCGCATTAAAAATTAATTTTAAGTTAGGCTTTGGAATATTTTATGCAATAGAAAATATTCACAATTATTCGATTATTTAATCATATAAATTCACGATTTAGAACATAATCGCGATTTTTTATTTAATCATGTAATCGCGCAAGCCTATTCTTTGCGCTATAAAACTCAATGGCTTCCAGTCAAATTAATTTCACTTTACAGTTTCCCGGTATGGTTGCCTTGAATATGAGATATGAGGAATTCATCGGTGAAAAGGTTACTGTGATATATTACTTACCATGGAGGGAGACGAGCTGTAGTTCCTTTAGGCCTCTTGTCCTAGAGTTTGGTTGGCTATTTATCGACACATAAAGGCTGTATTGTTCGCCACGATAATTGTACAACGTCTTTCCACGAATAATACGTAAATTCCTCAGCGGAATGACGTTGGCATACACAGAAATAATAAGTACATATCCGGTCACTTCGCGAATGTCCTTGACGAAGTCCATGTTGAACTCCATACTGATGGAGTCAAGCATAATGAGTTCCAGGTTTCCTTGGACATAAGTACAATTTGTGTATCTAGTCTTATACTCATTGTATCTGAACTCGGCGTCGGCACGCACCGCCCTACCGTCATCGGTACCAGTACATTCTGAAAGCAAACAAACAAAAGACCTTCATATCAATTTGTGAACAAGAAGAAACCATACATTGTATCAGTAACCCCTTAAAGGTCAAGATTGCTATCAAAAATTTCTGAATAGATAATTGGTGAGGTGAGAATGATTCCATTGAATATTTTAAAACTGATTTGACTGGAAGCTGTTGCATAGGCGGCAATATGTTCCAGTCAAATTAGTTTCAAAATGTTCACCAGCTTTCCTGTATAGTTGTTTTGGTATTACAGACACTGGAATTTTAAGGATTAATGGTGAAACTGTTCAAGACAGATATTTGGACACACTTTTGGAGCCATGCTTTGAGGTTGTTTCTAGCGGACTTCAGCCCACTTCCATGTACACCTGTCCTTGTGTTTAAATTTGACTCAAATATGATCAGGCATTTTCATGGCAGATCTATGGATGGACAGAGACAGACAGACAAGCCCAAATGCAATCCCTTCTTCAGTACAGGTCAAAGATAATTATTTAGCATTACCATAGAGGTATAGGCCTGTGTCAAGCTTAGAAAACTTTTACCTACCTCTCTAGATGCAAGGGTCAATGACAGCATGGAGTGCTGGTTGTTGTTGTTCTTAAGACATCTTTTAATAACGACCAGACGTATATATACTGGTCTGGCGTTTTGTTAGCTTACTAAAATACTTACCACTCAATTCACTGTTTGCTAAAAGTCACCTGACTTAGATATCTCAGAAAATTTTAACCTATTCATTCCCATGGTGTAGGTTCCCTTGAAACAAGTTTAGCAGAGATACATCCCTCCATTGGGTAGTCTTGATAGTATCTCTTTAACTCTAAAGCAGTCATTGCTCTAGGGAACCGGTTCCTCTATTCCTATAGAGAACATATAAACGAGTCTGTGAGCATGCGCACTTATGCTACTATGCATGCGACAGAGTCCAAGCCGTCATTAATTAATTCCACAAATTTTTAATGATTTGCAATTTAACGATGCGGGGTGGCTGAGGTGGGCCCCAGTGAATTGAGTGGTAAGTATTTTAGTAAGCTAACAAAACGCCAGACCAGTATATATACGTCTGGTCGTTTTGTAACACAACAAAAATACTAAGCCACTCAATTCACTGTTTGCTAAAACACAGAATTGGTCAGAGCCCAAATACTAGGTGGGTTGGTAAATTGCAAATCAGGAATGAAAGGTTAATCACCAAAAATACTAAAACCAACTAAATCGCTGAAGTGCTGAAATAGCACGAACAAACAAATGTTCGAAATAAAATACAATAATATAATGATAATTAGAAAATCTCAGCAAAGAGAATTTAAAAACAGCCGTGAGATGGTGAAGAAGACGGCTGACTAAAGAATCTAGGCAATTGAGCCTAGGTTTGAGTGGCGAAACGAGAAATGTCAGATTGTGAATTGAATCTGATCTTTCAGATAAAAATAATGTAGAATCTGACATTTATACTGCAACTTACATAATGTCGTCCACTGATAGATCTGCATAGAATGCGAAGGAGAAGGCCATACCACGAACATCGTGTGCCTTAACACAAACTGAGTGTCTCCTGGAGATACATTCTAGTGTCAATTAATGGTGTCTGTAATCCAGTTGATGAGATGCGCGCTTACTAAA
The DNA here is from genome assembly GCA_034401795.1 of Chaetoderma sp. LZ-2023a. NCBI lineage: Eukaryota > Metazoa > Mollusca > Caudofoveata > Chaetodermatida > Chaetodermatidae > Chaetoderma > Chaetoderma sp. LZ-2023a. Next base: position 53,348,420 of record CM067359.1, on the reverse strand, counting down.
CAAATTCGCATAAGTAATCTGAACGGTAGATCTGCATAGAATGTGAAGGAGAAGGCCATACCACGAACATCGTGTGCCTTAACACTTACTGAGTGTCTCCTGGAGGTACATTCTAGTGTCGATTAATGGTGTCTGTAATCCAGTTGATGAGATGCGCGCTTACTAAACAAATTTGCATAAGTAACCTGAACGGTGTTTCAAAAAGATATTTTAAATTGGGCATAGTTTTCGGAAAGGATTGAAAACAATTAATTAGGTTTTATATATATATAAGATCTCTTCAAGGGCAAAGAATGAGGCCAGCTCTCCTACCACCTAGAAAAGATCATTCCCAAAAAGAATATGAATATCAAAATGCCCTCTAACAAACGCGGCCGCGAATGATTTCAGAGTTATACAATTAAACAGATGGACCCAAGAATGAATTAATAGAGGAATTTATTATAGGTATTTGCCTTTGTGCTATACCCCTAAAAATACCGGTACCATGGATAAATGATGTAAATACTTAATAACTCTCAAACCGGCTTCTAGAAAACAAAGAAGGATAGATGCTAGTGAAAACGATAACACCACCCCAGCATACAGGGATTTAAATCATCAAAAAATATGCCATGCATCTATGACTTGATGATGGGATGCAGAATCGGGCGAGATAATGTGCTGTTCTAACAACCATTTGAAAACCTTAAATATACTCTGGTAAATTCTCCTGTAACAGATAGTTTGAATTGATTAAGAATACTAAAGTTCAGACAAAAAATCAATTTCTGAAAAACAGGTCTCTTGGAAAATACCATATATACATATTGAAGATTTGTGGAATGATGAACTGAAAGCTGCTGTTAAACGAGATAGAAAATCAGCAAAATTGGTAAGACGCTTTGGATTTCCACAAAGAGGACTACGAGATCCACTGAATAACTCTCATTGGGCCAAGCAGGAGTGATTAAAGGGATAATACATTCTGCTGACAAAAGTTCTTAAAGACAATTGTACTAGAAACCGCTGACAAAAGTTCTTAAATACAATTGGCACTAGAAAGTTAAATTGAAGATAAAATGTGAAGTCTATGACTGGGCCAGAGCATCTACCGCCAGAGCCTAGCCTGGAGGAAGAATATGAACATCAAATCTGGACACTATACTGAGTAGAAACTTAATGGGATGTAATAAATGAGCTACAAGGAAAATCATTCTACCTGGAATGTGAGCTGCTGAAAGTTTTGCTGACATCTCCACCGCAGGAGGAAGACCAAGACTCCAGACAAAATATGATAACCTCAACTGCCCTGCTTGTTGATGAAGGTCACTACTATAGAAATGACTGCATGAGCAGATAGGTGCTTGTGAAAGAGACAATATCTCTTCATTCTCCAATATTCCTGAGTATTGAAGAGGAATACTAGAGTATTAGTTCCTGTTCTAGTTCCTGAAAAGGAAGAGAGTAGTAAGACTACTTTATCTGATTCCATAGACACAAGAACGAGATCCCCTCCCCCAAACACGTAAGAACAAGACATCAAACTGGACCTGCAGATGGATTAACTGGTGAATTGGTACCGATGACACCCAACGAATGAAAATGCAGTGTATGCAGTCGTGGTGAGGGACAAAATTCTGAATTACCAGACTTGACCTTCGTACACAAAACTGACTCCATTCGGCCCAAATTTTAACACAATTAAGCAACCTTCCAAGCCAGAGGAAACCCAGACTGGCTATGATGTAATTAAAAGAACCCAGATCCAGTTAGGACAAATTCTGTATATATAGAAATATCAGAAAACACTGTCCCTTATCCTTGACTAGACCAGTGATGACTAGGCAAAATGACTCCATGTCCATATTATTCCTTTCATCGATGAACTCCATTTCTGAGACAACATAGTAGGAAAAGAGTTGAATATAAAACGATTGACTAAGTAATTTTTGTCTCAAACAGTATCAAAGCAGCCATGGGTTCCAGACAAAATAATTCCAAAATATACAACAGAATTAGTATTAAATCATGAAGTGTAAATTTTTTGGAAGTTGTCAGAAAAGGATAAATATATGAGTTGAAGATAAGAGCCGAGACCCTATAAAAGATGATCTGCCAGCACCTCATAATCCTTAAAGTCTGGATTCTGCCATTCCTCCACTGTATCCTACTTGAAAAGAGCAGAAAATTATTGATCAGGAACAGAAGCAGGACTAATGTCAAAGGAGACCAACATGGTTTGATAGAAAAAAGGGGGATTCAATGACTACATTGATTGTACCTTATATGTAGGAAATCTGCTACCTAAGACATGCATGAGGCTAGCTATACCCATCCCACCCCTGATAGAGTAGAGATTATATAGAAGCGCTTTAGCATGACAGCTAGGACCAGAATAAACCTGCAGAATCTTATTTTACAAATCTAATTTTAAAACAAAGCTAGTATGATATGAGCCCAATTGTTAATATCTTTATCAGATGATTAAACAGGAAAGAAGTCCATCAAACCTGTGACCAGATCAATGATGGATAAGGACAAAGGACTGAAACTACACAGAAGGGTGAAAGGAAAAAACCATATTCCACAATCCATGCAAAGGCAATAATCCAATCATCTTGGTTAGGCCCCCTTGAGGAATTTATTTAATAATGCCTGGGAAATTTAGAATTTAGAAGAATAAAAAATAGGCTTGAATAGATAAGGCTGAGAAGACCTCTCCATATGACAATAATAGAAATAGATATATCCCTAGACAAATAAAAAGATCAAAATTTCTACTGAACTCGAGAAAGGAGCGGTGTAAATCTTGATAAGACAAAAAAGATTTTGTTATTGTGACAAGCTTACACTCACCCATAGATATGCTTCATCATGGCGAGGGATCCTACTGACAGAAAAGAAAGACTGAAAAACTATGTTAAAAATAAATCAGGCCAGATATGATACTAAAAGATAGCAAACCACTATTCACAATTAAAATAATAGTCTGACGCACTTATTTGCAGATTGATATTAGTCGAAAGATGGAGGCTGATAGTTAGAGTGTAATACATGAGAAGATTCAGGAGCAAAACGAAATCTAGTGAAATCAAAACGACAAAAGCACTGCTAGGATCATAAGAAAAAATTAAATTATTCCTAGAAGATAAATGCGAAGAGTTGGGTGTACACAAGGTTTCGAAGGATGAGGATAATTGGATGGTTCAGCCATTGCACTAAGAGCAACTAATAAAGAATTAAAGAATCCAAAATAAGAGCCCCTGAAATAGGGTATTTAAACTGTCAAGTGATTTAGAAACAAACAATACCAGCAAAAAAACAGAAGTGATTTGATTTGGCATACCTAAACCAGAAGTTTAATTATAATCAGTTGCTATGCCATAAAAATTGAGTTATAATCTAGGTAATAATACTGAGTACAGGACAATTAGGCCTCATGGTCATCTCTTCTTCATTTATCTCCATGCCTGTGCCGTCACTTCTAGTCATGGGTTGCGTGTACGGTGTAGTCATACATTGGCTTGACTATGCCAAAGCCTACTAAACCATTTTCGAATGTTTTAAGAGATGGTGTGGAAACAACATGTTCAGACCAACATTTCAGTTTACACACCCCTTAGAGAGAAAATTTTTCTAACTAGGTTAGTTCTCCCCCTCTTCTAGACTTTCAGATGATTTCCACGAGTAATAGTCCATTTGCAAGCAGAATGTTATATTTGACTATAACAATTAATCGATTGAGAGCCGATAGAATGATCCCTCATAGCCTGGGTACGTGCTCTATATATCCAATTTCACCCAAGTTAAGTACCCGCAGAAAGAATTTACAAAATGATGAGAGATTAGATTATACATTAAGTAGGGAAAAACCCATCTTAGGGCTAATAAAAGTGGCTGATAGTCAAGAACTTTCCTGATCCAAAGGCTATGCTTGCTACTAAAACACTGAGATCAACACACATCTCTGATATAGTAAAACTTGGTCATCAAAGTTTGTAGCGTTTACTATCAAATATTAACCATTTAACTCTCGAAGTTATTAGTCATAAGTTGCAACTGAAATAAGTTGACTCTGAATGAGTACCAGCAAATATGGGAGTGGCGTATTTACTTAAAAATCCATAAATAGGTCGCACATTTATGCTCAATTTACATGTTCTAAAAAATTTGCGCGCACTATATACACGGATAAAACTTATTTTCCTCTGAATTTTTAAACATCTTAACGTCTGAAGATACCACGAAAAAACCCTTCACAAATCTTGTCACCTCGCGGCTATGCTTAATGTATACCTCAAAACATCATTCGCAGAAGTGAAATTATTAAATTGAGCAGCCTAAATATTGCGTATCCTTTAATAAAGATTGTTTTTTCCATCAAAATTAATCCTAACTTGACATAAATGTCGTCTTTATAATATATAAATCAGAATCACGTGATAATCACATGATATATAAATCACGTGATATTATCTGACCAGATTAGGTTAAAGCAAATTTTAATGAAGTAGGTTAAGCGAGTACTCGGATATAGATATCCTGGAATCGGAAATTCGTCAATGAGATCTACGCTTCTCGTCAGCGCCTCCAAACGGAGATTTACTTTGCCACTGTCCGGCTCGCTAACAATAGACGCTGGCTACCCAGTTTAATTATCGGCCGTTCATGCAATTTTTCTAGAACATCGCATTACGTTTTAGATCATTTTAGGTTCACATTACAATATAACCAGTAATAATAAGTTTTAACGCTAGATTTAGAAATCAAGTGAACGCAAGTTTCTCCCTAGATTTACAAATCAAGTGAACCTGATAATCTGGCACAGGCTTAATAGCCTATCTAACAAAAGCGGGTTATGTGATTACGAGGATTCAATTCAGTATCGTAATTTTGAACATCCGGGCATTCCGAGATCGTCCAACATTTGCAAATTTACGACACACTAAAGAGGATATCCCATAGCAACGCAATGTTTACATTTTTCATGAAACTACGGCCATAAAAAATACTTGCGTCGATTAGCCCCGCCAGGTATTAGAAAACATAAAATCTCGAGTAATTTTTATAAGATATTAAATAAAAGGTAAAAAGGTTTCATGGCCCATTGCTAGTAATGTTAAATTAGCCTGCAAAAACGCCGCCAATTGAAAGCGAATACCGAATCGCGAATTAATACGATGGTCTCGTCTTTATTGTAATACGACTGACATGACTGACTGATCATCATGAAGTAATTGCGAGTTTCATGTTAGTTGGTTAGTAACGGTCCTTAGAAGGACCACTCGCTTTTCTTCAGGGGATGATCGTGGTGTATCCTTGTGGTGTTCATCCGGTCCACCACGCCTGTTTGCACCACTGTCACATTCTTAATAGATCCAATAACTTCCCAACCGGTATATTACATAGTTATGTAGGATACCTTATGTAGGATTCGATCCAAACCGGTATGTAGTATACCTTATGTAGAAAAGAATGACGCTCGGAAATACGTACCTAGTCAAAACTCTTAATTGATCCACTAACTTCCCAACCGGTATGTTACATATGTTATGTAGGATACCTTTCGTAGGAGATGTTCCAAACCGGTATATAGTATACCTTTCGTAGGAACGGAGCCTCGTGGCTAAAATAGGATCAGAGTTATTGACTTCCCCTGGCTTGTAATGTGAAGCTGGCGCCATTTTCTTTCAACTTGGTCACAACGAACTTTCTGCTCATATTCACGTAAATTATAACCATTTTACATAAGTACTATGACTTATTCAACAAAGACCACTTGTACTGTGGTTCATGAAAAGCAAATGTGGATGTAGCTCCACAAGATTATGGAATGAATAGGATTTGTTGAGATAAAAGTTAGGTGTTTCCCGTAATACAGAAAATTAATTAATGAAGGCTTGGACTCTGTCGCATGCATAGTAGCATAAGTGCGCATGCTCACAGACTCGTTTATATGTTCTCTATAGGAATAGAGGAACCGGTTCCCTAGAGCAATGACTGCTTTAGAGTTAAAGAGATACTATCAAGACTACCCAATGGAGGGATGTATCTCTGCTAAACTTGTTTCAAGGGAACCTACACCATGGGAATGAATAGGTTAAAATTTTCTGAGATATCTAAGTCAGGTGACTTTTAGCAAACAGTGAATTGAGTGGCTTAGTATTTTTGTTGTGTTACAAAACTCTGGTTCTACTTGACTCTGGAGGGATCCTCTTCAAACTCGGGTGGAAGCTTACCCGAGTAGTTGCAAAGAGAGATGCGTGTCAATTTGGGGGTCAGAAGCTAAAGCGTAACAGCAACGCCATTTTCAAAATGGACATTTTGTTGCGTTTTTCAAAAACACTGGTTCTACTGGAGGGATCTTACCCAAACTTGGGTAGAGGCTTAACTGTGGGATCCCGAAGACATTTGCCAATGCTGGGGGTCAAGAGCTTTGGCTTGTTGTCAAAATAGACACTTTTGATCTCACGGCAGCCTGATTGAAAAATATATCAACGACGTGGGTATTGAACAAATTTGTCCTTGTTGAAAAACTAACCATCTGCCTAATTCTTAGATCGGACGCTGCAGGTCAGCATTTGGATCGCTAAATTGAACCACCCTGTGCTTAATCCTTACCACACTGATGTCAGATTTTTAAATTTTCAAACTAAATTAAAAGATGAACTGGTGTACATTTTTCAACAAATTTGGTGGAAGATGGTGCTGTCGAAGACAGCAACATCATCCACCAAAACCGTTGAAAAATGTACACTAGCTTCTTTGCTATTGACATGGTAAAAGATAGAATATTGACATCAGAGTGGCAAGGGTTAACTTCATGCAAAAATTGATCCAGTGTAAAAATAGAAGCGCAACTTTACAAGCTTTCATATCTATATCTGTCAGTACACATCAACTGTAGTCCTTTTGATGCAGTGTTTCTATTTTTATGGATGAAATAGCATAGTTATTGATCATCTATAATATAATACAGCGCATGCCTTAAAAGGAAACTAATTGAGTGATCTTTAAAATAAAAAAATATTCTAAAAATAACCTTCCACATAAACTGGGTCATTATGTAAACACAATGGACCTTTCCAGTTTTAGCAATGCCCCGCCAATCTCTAGCTAAGCTCCACCCACACCACTCTTGTTGGAATCGATCGATCTCTGAACTCCCTGACTATCAATTTGCAGAAACTATTACAGGTAAGCTGTTGAATAGTTGAAACTAATTTAACTGGCTGGGCCGCTGTTGCTGCCATATGGGGGAAGGGGGGGGGGGGGGAGCATTGCTGCCCAGCGGCCCCTATGGCACCAACAGAAGCCAGTCAAATTAGTTTCAAATTATTCAACAGCATGTTTATTAAATAGCAGACATATAAGTCGTACAACGTTTCGGACTATTAAGCGTTTAAGAGACACTAAATTGAGTCATTCATGATGTCATCCTACACATCACATAATTGATTATGACATCATATGATGGATGGATAAAATGGAAAGGTCCATTAGGCCTGTCTGAGAGGCCACCTCACTGTTGGGATAAAAATGCTGGCTTCTTCACAATACAGGTGGTCTAAAAGATATACCTGTATTGAAGGAATCTCACTTTTTCCAATCAAAACTTACTGGCTGGCTATATTCGATTGGGACTTCTTCATTGAGCATCTAATGTTCCGCACCGCCCACCTACGCAGTGGACAAACTGTACGTAACTATCTGACTGCTAAGATTTTGCAGACAACACGTTCCTAGTGTTATATCACTGGATCTGCTGGACATTTTGAAAACAATTTGACTGAAAGTTGTTGGTGACTAAGCCACCAACAACTTTCAGTCAAATTGTTTTTAAATTATCCAACAACTCCAGTTTTTGTTCAATGGAATTATTGTCTGGTGGATTGCAGCAGCGAAACAGTTAACCAACTGACTATTGAGCTTTTGCAGCCGACATATTCCATAAGGGCTATATCTCTGGACCTGCTCAATACTATGAAAACATTTCAGCTAAGCCACCAACAATTTACAGTAAAATCATTTTCAAAATATTCGGCATGGCAAGAGTTTGTGGCTCACAACAGTGAGACAGTTAAAGGCAGACTATAACAAATCCACAAGAAAAATTGCTCAGCTTTAAGATGTTCCTGAGAAAGCCATTAAGTCCCAAACTGTTATCTTGTGATATTCTATGGTTTCTGCATAAAATTTTTTGAACTAAACCATACATTCCATTATGGAATATGACGAACTCACAACTTCCAGCTAAATTTAATTACATTATCGTTACAGACATCGATACATGTTAGATTAATTACAGCTTTTTCATAAATAACATTTAACCCGTTTCCAAAGCAAAAACCGAAACATGTTAGTACATTATTGAATATGAAATAAGGAATTTTGTGTTGAATATTCTGAAGTAATTGGATTGGAAGACATTGCTGCCTAAGGCCAATCAGATTATATGTACTGTATCTATTCCAAAGCCTGGTTGTTGTGTATGCGTGCGTGTATGTGTGTGCTGGTGTGCATGCGAGTGTGTGTGTGTGTGTGTGTGTGTGTGTGTGTGTGTGTGTGTGTGTGTGTGCATGCGTGCGTGTATGTGTGTGCGTGCGTGCGTGTGTGTGCGTGTGCGTGCGTGCGTGTGCATGCATTCATGCGCCTAAACTTTCAAAAATAGTCTTCTCTTGGTCGGTAAATTGACATTTTCTATGAAAAAATTAACTTTTCTTGAACAAATTCACGGCTGCAAGGGTTAAGACTTTAATGGTCATAATTGACTAAAACATAAACATCTGCTGAGTGAATGTTCAGGTTCAAGACACGAGAAAACATTTTTGTAAATTTACCAATGGAACAACTGACTTGGTCAATCGCGCTAGTCATTCCAGTTGCACCGTAAATGTTCAAAAGCAATTTCTTGTGGCCTGCAATCGGATATTTCAAGCAAAACCACAGCAGGTTTTGACCCGCTTGGTGATTTTATGTTAAGCATTTTTCACTAGCTACGCTCTGCCCACATTTTCTCCGTGTTAGGATCGATCGAACCATGAATCTCAATTCACCTTTCCAGGGTACCCACCCATCACAAGACGTCATAATGAACTGTGTGACATGTACAATGCCATCATAATGAATGACGTCGATAAGTACGTCACGAACGCATATTTGAAGACAGTCTATGCGTTGTTGTACAAGTTGTTTGCTTTTACTATTTAATAAATATTCTGTTGAATATTTTGAAACTAATTTGACTGGGCGCTGTTGCCTATGGCAGCAACAGCACCCAGTCAAATTAGTTACAAAATATTCAACAGCTTCCCTGTATAGTTTTCAGGAAATTGATAGCTAGGGCATTCAGGGATCGATCAATCACAACATGGCGAGGTGTGGGTGGAGCTTAGCTACTGATGGGCGGGGCATAGCTAAAAATGGAAAGGTCCATTCCCAGTAAACTATGTAAGCTGCTGAATATTTTGACACATTGCCCAGTTAAATTAGTCTCAAAATATTCAACAAAATATTTATTAAATGGTAAAGACATACAATTCATACAAGTGACAAACTTTTAAAGGTTCCTAACATCTGTGACGTAATTTCAATAACCCATTAATCTTTTAACACTAGAGCTGCTCAAAGACAGCTTCTGCAGTGGTCTTGAGAAACGTACATATGCAGGCAAAGAGATGACTATTTTCTAAATTTACCACTGGAATGACTGGTTCACTAACTGTCATTGCAATGATAAATTTTCAAATACAAGCATCTCTTTGTCTGCAAATGGAAAATTGAAATCTTCTTGAACAAATTTGAGAGATAAAGGGTTAAATGAGTGACAGATAAGATCCCTCTATTGGACAGCTTTGTTAGAAATGCTAATAATTTGATTGACCGACTAATTCACCTTTCCAGAGTATCCATCCATCATCTGATCCCGCATGACGTCATAATCAGCCCAGCGCATGTATGACGACGTCACAATCAATACGTCACAAAGGGTTCCATATAGACTTTCACCAAATCTCAAATACTCCGACACGTTGTATGAATTGTATGGCTTTGTAATTCTTTGCAATTTAATAAACATGCTGTTGAATATTTTGAAACTAATTTGACTGGGCGCTGTTGCTGCCTTAGCCAGCAACAGCACCCAGTCAAATTAGTTTTGAAATGTTCAACAGCTTACCTCTTTAGTTTTTTGGAAATTGATAGTCATGGTGTTCAGAGATCGATCGATCCCAACACGAGCGAGGTGTGGGTGGAGCTTAGCTAGAGATAGGCGGGGCATAGCTAAAATCGTAAAGGTCCATTAAAGTCCCAAACCAGAACTAAAAACATGCAATTGTCATGACAACAATGTGATCCCTGTCTTACAGAAACCCCGTCGTGCAAGTCTCAAAGGAAAAGTAAGACTTTTGTGTGGTGGAAGCATTTCTGGGCTATGATGCTTGGTGCTTTTGTCAGTTGTCACGGTTCGATTCCCTCTCAATTCAATATCAAAATATTGCAATGCCAAGGCTACTTGTATAGAACTATCTCCCAGATATTACATCAAACAACCCAATAGTATATATTCAATCGGTCACCATGGCAATCAAACCAAATAGAGCCAAATGATGATTTGATATTAGGTTACGGCTCCTGAGTATGAGAATAATTAACTATAATTAACTATGTGGAGTAACTTTTCACACCATGGGCAAGATGTCTACAGTGGGATTGTGCAATGGACAATGACGCAATTACACTAACATGATTATCATGAACACTCTTTGAAGGCTTCATTCCAAAATTCATTCCCACGCACACCCACATACCCACCAGAAATAATAGAATATTAACCCCTCCACTGACATCCCAGAAAAAGTATATATTCTTTACGAGTATAAAATTTGTTCTATTGAATATATTAATATTTTTAAATTAATTAGACTGGATGGCGTTGATGCCTTGGGCGGCAAGGCCTTAGAGTCAAATTAATTTCAAAATATTCAACAGTTTTCCTGTATGGTTGCCTTGAAAATGAGATACAAGGAATCCATCAGTGAAAGGGTTAAAGATAACAAACGAGCTACGCATTTTGAAAAAAAACCCAAACCCCACCCTATATTCAGCCAATATGAGTGCTGCTTAAGTCACCTTGTCTTTTATCTTCAATAGAATTGCTTTCTAAATAATCAGTATTTAGCTTAATTTAGCTGTATTTATCATGTCCAAATAAAATGACTATATACTCTTAATTACGATTAATGGTCACGTCAACCAAAAGCCGCCCCTGCGGTGATAGATTTGTTGGCCAGCAAGACTATTTTCGAACAATTACCACAGGATAGACTAGCTCGATAACCAGGCCAGTTTTTCAGTAATAAATTTTCAAGAAATAGTCTTCTCTTGACTTGCAAATGAACATTCCTTTTCTATGAGAAAATTAAAATTTTTGTACCAAATTTGATCATTTAAGGTCAATATTTGCAAAGACATTTGACATTTTTGCTTAGTGAATGTCCATTTGGAGGGCGAGAGATTTAAAAAAATGTACCATATGCTGTAAAAGACTGGTACAGTTATCGCGCCAGTCATTACAGCTGGAAATTTTCTAAATTAATCTCTTGGCGAGTAAATTGGCATTCTTCAGCAGTGGTACTTCTGTTCATCTTGACCATTAAATGGTTAACATGTCAATGTCCAAAGTGGCGGAATGGGTGCAATGATCATAGAACTTCCGAGATCTGTCCCAGCTATTGATCCGAGCACCCACCAGCCCTTGAAGCATAAACCCACGGCAGCTAACGCATCAGAGACGCCGGAGACACCGCCGACCGCGTACCAATGCTAGATCCCTAACATGACAGAACAATATATATCGACCAGCGCTTTACGATTTAGCAGAGAAATAATTCTACAAAGTGGCTATGATTGTCACGAAAACAACAATTCTCAACAATTTATGCTCGGCAACTGAATGGCTGTGTTATATCAGGCTGGTCAGATCACTAATAAGGACAAGCGTACGATACAATGGATTATCGTTTGACTTTTCGCCTTATTGTTTTCAATTCCAGCTGACATGTGGATTATACATGGCACCTCTGTAGTGTGCTAGCTAATAATATTGTCCCACCCAGACATAACTACATCAATGATTAACACTTGAAAGTCCACCATCTCCATTTTAAGACAATGGATGAATCAGGTTTTACCTATGACCCCCGCCCACTCATAGCTAAGCTCTGCCTACGCTTTGTCTGTGTTGGGATCAATCGAACCCTGAACTCCCTCCATCTCAATTTCTAGAAAGATACACAGCACAAGCAGTTGAATATTTTGAAACTTATTTGACTGGGCGCTGCCGCTGCCTATGGACTATTAAGCATTTATGACAGACTTAGATATGACTTCACATACCTTGACTGACAGACTGGAATCCGTTATTAACTATACAGGAAAGCAGTTGAATATGTTGAAATGGCAGCGCATGAAAGCTCCCAGTCAAATTAAATTCAAAATATTAAAAAAGTATTCCCTCCTTTGAACACAAATTTAAATCGATTTTAACACTTTGAAGACAGATTTCTCATAAAATAAATTTCACGTTAATTATACATGAAATTGTTTAATAATTTTGAAAGTAATTTGACTGGGAGTTGTTGCTGTCATAGGCAGCAATATCTCCCAGTCAAATTAATTTCAAAAATATTCAACAGAATATTTCCTTATATCAGAAAGAATTTCTCGTTCTTTGTCTGCGGGTGTAAAATGGTTAAATATAGTGTTAAGGAGTCATGACAGGTCATATCAATTAAGGTAGAAATAATAATTAACCGTATTATCATTATAAACAGCCGATTAACCATCTAGAAGTAGCATTAACTCACCAGATAATAATTTCAATGGATAATAACTCTTGACCTGCTGAATATTTTGAAAAACAATTTGACTGAAAGTAGTTGGTGGCTTAGCCACCAACAACTTTCAGTCAAATTGTTTTCAAAATATTTAGCAGGTCCAGAGATAAAAGCCATTGAAATTATTATTCCCCTGAACTGATGCAACACATGAATTATTTATAAGGATTTATCTGAAAGGATAATTAATTACTTTATAAAACTAACATTCAAGCCTAAATAAAGGCAACAACTTTCCACGTAAAATTTTTATAAATTTCAAAATGATTAAATTAAGTTATATTGAAACCAGATTTTTTATTATTTAGAATGGTGTTATTTCCAAGAAATAACAAACAGATAATTCTCGGGAAAATACACACCCTGCCCCTTAATATGCTAAAACCATTGTAAAAAATAACACACAGCAAACAGCTGAACCATCATAATTGCTACGAAAACATATAAGCTAATAAAATGCAAAGAAAAATAATCATTCATGAATAAGAAAACATTCAATTATTGAAAACAAAATATCAAATTACTAAGACCACAGATATTTGGCTAGGAAAATTGGGAATTTACCATGCATTCCCATAACGCTTTGACACTCATATCAGCCAAAAACGGCATCTGCTGTGGTCTTCAGAAATGTCCATTTACAGATAAGTCATTCAAGTAAAAAAGAGTTTGTAATAGTCTTCTCATAATCTGTAAATGGACATTTTCTATGTGAAAATTTAATTAAAAAAAATCTAATTTGATGGTTAAAGGGTTAATACTAGATTCTTAGTTATATATATTTATATACACTGGTAATACCAAATAATTTTTTACACATCGTGAATTCATGATTTCTATTCTAATGGTTAATTTTAAATATATATATTCCATAAGGTTTAACTCTGGACCTGCTGAATGTTTTGAAAACTATTTGACTGAAAATTTATGGTGGCTAAGCACCAACAAGTTTCAGTCACATTGTTTTCAAAATCTTCAGCGTGTCCAGAGTTATTTCCGATTGAAATTATTGTCTAGTGGCTTGCAGGCGTCAGACGGCAAGCGTGTCAAAACTGGACGCTGAAGTATTCTTGCGGAATGTTCATTTGCAGACCAAGACTATTTTTGAGAATTTATTGCTTTGAAATAAGGCTCTATAGTTGTTTTTAACATAATTTAACTGGAAGGTGTTGCAGGCCAAAAAACTATTTTTTTTGGTTGTAAAAAACGGTTTTGGGGCATGTCCATTTGCAGCTAATGGCTATTTTTTTAAATGTACCTGTGGAATGACTGGCTCGATATTTGAGTGAGTCATTATCCCGTATTAAATTTTCAAAAAAGGATTCTCTTGGCCTACAAAGGATTATTCAACGAGCTATAATTTTGTGTTTTTTTTGGATAGCAAAAGCACTAAAAGGGTAAAAATAACCCTGAAATTTGATTAAAAAAAAATTTATTTTCTTATTTTCTTCTTACAGAAAATGCTCGTTTTCACAAGTTTATCTTTGAAACTTTATCACTGGAATGGCTGGCTCGATAATCGAGCCAATCATTTCAGTGGTAAAGTTTCAAAAATTCTTCTGTTGGACATTTCTCAAGACCATTGCAGAAGCCAAGGGTTAACTACAACAACAACCTTGGACTCCAGAACGCTGCTTGTTTCATTTTTTTCTTTAATAATGATTATGCCTTGTAGCAATAACTCCAGTAAATGTGACTCCTCTCATTGTAACAGGGAGATTAGCTTTCTTAATGACACTGATCTCGAGTCACATTTTTCAAAGGCGAGCTTAAAGAACGTATAATTAACCATCCTAGAGAGAATGGCTAATTCCAGAACGTGGACCATTATTATTATTAACCCTCCCAAATGTGGACCATTATACTGGGATCCGACCGATCACTCAAGTACATGACATCATAATCAACTACATCGCTTAACTTAGACGATGTCACAATCATAATGACGTATAGTTCCGTCGTGAAAATCGAAAAATTCATTACTAGGGTACAGATTTCTACAAATTGTATGTCTTTGATAAATGTACAATTCAATAAACATTCTGTTGAATATCTTGAAAGTAATTTGACTGGGAGCTGTGCTGAGCAACCGTGAACTCCAAGTGAAATTAGTTTCTAAATATTCAACAGGTTTCCTGTATACTTAGTTACCTAGAAACTTACATGTAGATTCTGGGAATACAGGTTTCAAAGTTTTAACTTGTTTCAAACACACGAGAAAGGTGGGCGGAGCTTAAAGGGAATCACCAGACCCCCCTATACTACTTTATATAAAACTACTCTAGAAGCCGTAACGTTTTTAAACATATAATTATAAGCTCTGTGCTCAAATTAGAAATAGATATATTTGTTAGTTAAATATGTGAAACGTTAGCCAAATTTCTAGTCGAGAATTAGGTTATGACGTCATGGGTTGAATGTTTTTCTCGCTGTCATCCAACAGCGCTATTGCAATAACGTTGCGAATTGCGTTTTATCAGGGGTTTCTCTCCAGCGTTATCGTGGTCTTTTTCGGACGGGATTCACTCTATGACGTCATAGGTTGAATTAACTCACAGATAATTAGAGCAACATAGCGCTTTTTATGCAATTTTAATCAGATTTATAATTAAATGTCACAGGAAACTTTTACACAGTAACTTAAACATGGGCTCTACAATAGAACTACATGATTTATGTAACCTATGGTGACCCTTCTTGTGTTCTCCTTTAACTAGACATGGGCGGGGTGGGGGGGGGGGGGGGGGGGCAGAACTAGAAGACGATCCATCCATAGAACATTAATATGAATGATGCTGGTTCAGGTTGCAGCAAATGAATCCACTTTTAGTTTTGGCTATACCCCTGGGACACATCTCCAGCTAAGCGCCCACCAAGCTTTGCCTGTGTTTGGATCGATCGATCGATCGAACCCTGAACTCTGAAAACTCGAGTGGTAAGCTGTTGAATATTTTGAAAATAATTTGACTGGCTGCTCAACTGAATGTTTATTAAATACAATAGTAGACATAAATTTTCACACAATAGACAGAATTTTAAGTTACTGACATACTTAGTTCCGTCAAGTTCCTGAGACGTAGCAACATCATTCATTACGTAGTTGATTGTGACATCAGCCTATATGTGATGCAATTGATTATGACATCATGTACCTGAACAACAGATTGGATTCGTCGATTATGACACTGTAACAAGTATTCAATCTACTTAACAATCAGTTAGAACATGGCAATTAACTCTATAACACTGGCCAACAGGGGCCTCTCTTTTGGTCTTGGGGGAAAAAGTCCATTTGCAGACCAAGAAATGATTATTTTGAAAATTTACCAGTGGAATGACTGGATAACGAAGCCACTCATTACAGTAGTAAATGGTAAAAAATAATCTTCTTTGTCTCCAAATGCATATTTTTCTACGGGAAAATTAAAATTTTCTTGAACAGTTACAACACCCTGATAAACCTAAGTGGAGTTATTATCCATGGCCATGCTGCCATGGCGGACAGCCTCAAACACCCTCCCACCCCCACCAATTACTTATCGACCGAGAATCCTGAGAATTTAATCAAGTGCAGACGGATGGACGGACAGACAGGCAGAGAGAAGGTTTGTTTATGTTATCAGATACCCAAGATCCCCGGTTACTGCCAGGTCATACCCCTGTATATGTAGCCGGTGTGTGCACGTGGTGGCAGCGGCGGTGGGGGGGGTGGGGGTGGCGGTGGGAAGGTGTCACAAAATAGACATGCCAAAAATGCATCTATCAATGTTTTGAGAGACATACCTTGGCAACGTCTGAGGAACAGCATATAAGTGTAAATATCCTAAAAATACATTACATTCCATATATTGGATTAACGTCTCTACATGGTCTTCAAGGCACATTTATGAGCTGTGTTGAAGTGGCACAGATACATTCTTATGAGCAAGAAAGGGGACAAATATCTGATCAATATTGCTGTACTGCCAGTCACAGTGACACAACACACGTGTCATGCGCG